>KB295847.1:222213-298202 GCA_000328365.1 Capitella teleta | reverse complement strand
TTCCAGAGTGTCCCGATGGATGGGTTGAATGGAGAAACACGTGCTTCTTTCTCAGCTCCGCAACAGACACAAGACACAGTGCCAACAGTTCCTGTCATGAAATGGATTCTCATTTGGCTGTCATCGAAGACGACGAAGAAAACCTATTTCTGACCAAACTAATGAATAGGTGCGTCAGTGCTTTAGTATACATAGGGACGTAGTTAAGTTCTTATTGACAACAGTAGAACATGATATATGCGACAATTCACGTGAGGATAATACTAAAAATGGTCCATCTCGCGACCTTATTCATTTTTAGTTTAAAAGGAAATGTACGCAAAAATGGGTAGGTAGTAAAGTGGTCACACATACGATCATGAGATAGAATTTCCTTTGTTTACAAAAGGCACTCAGTTTTGGATGCGTGGATCGGATTATGGAAAACTAAGGATGACGTTGATCAGTGTCACAAAATAGATTGTGCCGGTCAAAAATGGACATGGCTGGGAGACGTCTCAATCGACTCTGCTTCCATGGACCCTATGTGGGAAGAATATGGACCCTCAGTTGGAACATCCTGTGCACGACTGGAGCTCACGGGAAAATGGAAGGACTCTCCCTGCTTTCATGAATACCGATACATCTGCGAAAAACCTCTGATAGGTAAGAAATTATATATGATCATCATGGACAATGATCCAATACTACTACTACTACTACTACTACTACTACTACTACTACTACTACTACTACTACTACTACTACTACTACTACTACTACTACTACTACTACTACTACTACTACTACTACTACTAATACTACTACTACTACTACTAATAATAATAATAATAATAATAATAATAATCATAATCATAATAATCATAATCATAATCATAATCATAATAATCATAATCATAATAATAATAATAATAATAATAATAATAATAATAATAATAATAATAATAATAATAATAATAATAATAATAATAATAATATTAATAATAATAATAATAATAATATTAATAATAATAATAATTTTAACCGTGATTTTACTCTTTTAGCTATTTCAATTTTTGAATCCTTTATATACCAATTTTAACAGCGCTATATATACTGAGCCGTTTTGTGGATTTTTGTACTACTGTATATAATTTTTTTTTTTTTTTTTTTTTAACAGAGACAAGCACCATATTCATGACAGACAATTTGGTCACTGAAGAATCTTCGTGTGCTGATGCTGATAACGGTGACACTAATACACTGCTTCTGTCAAATGTCACAATAATGCTTTCTTGTGCATTTCAGGAAGCATGACTCCTACTATAATTGCGATTGTTCTGGGAGTACTTCTTTTCGGGTGCATGGCATCCCTTGTGTTCGTTATTCGCAAGTAAGATAATTAAATGACCGATTGGGTGAATGAATGCCTGATTGATTTGCAGGTATAGAAGCCATGGATTGATTTGCAGGTATAGAAACCAGACATTAACCTCACCGAGAACATCGATTGCAGAGACCGAACAAAGACAAAAGAATGCGTATCGCATTTCGAGCGATTACATTGACACTCGTGTGAATGAAACGCCGACTCTGGATGGCACAAACCGAGAAAGCATTACGGGACCAGAATATGTTAACCCGAATGTTGTGAATGAACAAAACAATGTTTATGATGACATTGACGAGAGAAGCATGATATGAGTTATGACAAATGACGTCAACACGTGACTGGTCTTTATGGCGTCTATATTATGGCGTTAAGACAATCCATAAATAAGAATAACAAATAAGGAAAACCGAGCTAGTTTGTCGGCAGGATAAGACATTTGCAGTGAATAGTAAATTACGATTAGGCAGAACGAAGAGAGCAAATAAGTGAAGTGAATTAAGTGAAAACCCATACAGCTTTTGGGAATATACATTAAAACGCCACAACGAACCCTAAGGGTCGGGTTCGGCCCACATCCGATCGAGGTGAATGCGAGGAAAGTCAGAGAACACAGAAGCAAGATACAAATGTAATATGTAAGTCATAACGTATCTAGTGCCCTATGATTCGGGTTTTATATGTTTTTAGCAGGTAGAGAAGCAGTTCATAACGCACTTGTAACTGAGCGTCAGGAACATGAAATATAAAATACACCAGCTTTGCCGACAAAACATATAACAAAACAAAATGAATAAATGAATGGATGATACTTGATGTGTTCAGTCCAGAATCATAACATACCTTGCACATGACCGGTGTATCTTTCTGACAATGAAACATTATGTATTTTAGTTACTTGCCTCTCGTGACAGTTTCACTCACTATCTGACAGCTGATTCTGTCTGCAATGATTTTCGGCATCGCCCTGTGACTTGATCTTGCAGTATCAAAAGTGTAAATTAGAAATGCTTGTGTTTCAGTTTTATTCACGGGTAGTTCTAATCCAGATGAACAAGATAAGTTTGGGTAAGTTCTATAATTTACTGAGTCAGTGAATAGTGCATTTATTTATTTATTTATTTATTTATTTATTTATTTATTTATTTATTTATTTATTTATTTATTTATTTATTTATTTATTTATTTATTTATTTATTTATTTATTTATTTATTGATTGATTGATTGATTGATTGATTGATTGATTGATTGATTGATTGATTTAAGTAAATTATCAATTCTTTTCCCAGTGCTGAACACCACGGTTTACAATGTAAAGACATAATATAATACAAATATAAGCCAATATCGGCTCTCTGCTATTGTGGGGAGATTGGAGGCGGTGAAGAATTACTTAGTTTATCCCATAAATTTTCATTTGACGGCAGATTGGGAGTGTGCCCACAACGATCGACGATGCCGTGAGTTCATTTTCATTCTTCAAGAAGATTGCGATGACCATAACTAGGTATGGGTGACCATAACTAGGTATGGGTGACCATAACTAGGTATGGTGACCATAATTATGCTGAAATTGTCGGATCTCCATATGTTCGTAACCCGGATTTGGGGTATTTTAAGGGGATCCGAGCCCCTTTCTTCCTGACCTGAGCCGATATCAAACATCTTTCTACATATTTTGGTCTGTCGTATTCCCACCCTGTCGCGCATTCAGTAAATATGGCTGTCTTGAACCAGTCTAAGCCTTGAGCTCACCGGATTTGTCAGGCATCCAGAACGGGGTCAACCGGACATGGAAAACCTCGTTTCTTCTGTTCCATGACACATGTGTTGCGTGGTTGATACACTGTGTCCGATTTGGCGGTTTGCGACCCTTGGATCCACTCCACGGCTCCAGAAGACATCTGGGTAATACTATTGAGGAAGCTTACCAGTAAAGCACTCGTTGGAATATCATTTCCGTCAATGTCATCGTCTATTAGTCATTTGCAATGAGAGTGCTCAAAAGAATGGCTGCGCAATGAAATCATTTTTGGATCGCGAACGCTTTGAAAAAATAAGAGAGTAAACTTGCGCACTGTGCAGAATATACCTGAAGACCCAAACATGGATTAATTATTAAACCAATTATAGATCGTTCAGTTTCCTCTGCACCTAATTAAGTATAATATATGGATACAATTACAGAATAACTGATATCGATCATCGAAGAAATGCAAGAAAAAAAGTCGTGCGCAGTCGGAGATGCTTACACATATTTATTGTCAATATTCTAATAATCTGGGAAAAAAATAATATAAGAATGGAAGAGAAATGAAAAAAAAAAAAAGACGAAAAATGTGCATTTATTTGTCTGAACTCTTGACCTCTAGACACAGATAAATGCATAAGAAGGAGAAAAGTTTACATCCGAATATTGGAAGAAAAAAAAAAACAAAAAAAAACACAAAAATATACAAAGAAAAAATTGCTTTTGCCAAGAAAAAAAATCCTAACACACGCGAAACTTAATACTGCCTGACGTAAAAGCCTTCATTTGCAACAGTGAAACAGTTATTACCAAATAATCATGGAATTATAGAATTTTTTCAAAGAGTTAATCTGGGACTATTACAGTTATCATACAGCAAACACACGTACTCGAAATGTCGATTCCACCTTGGTGTAGTACCCTGTCCACTCTGCCTCTTCACAAATCATCTGCTCCGAAGTTAACTTATGATTCAGATTTGAAAATATAAAAACATTCACACGAAATATCATTCAAACCATATATTATTTGAAGCACAGATGCTGTAAAAAAATCCCCGTAAAATTTGCTCAAAATCAAATGATTAAGATTGTTATATTGTTAGCTTTTTATATTTCTTTCCTGTTTAATATCTATTTTCTGTCATTTCAAGTTTTTGCAAAACTTTGCTCCTTGTCGGTCAATTTTGTTTGCCCTGTATGTTCACATTCATGCCTTAAAAAGACAAATACGCAATAAATATCATCGCGGTCACACCTCTTGCATTCTCAATAATGATTAATTAATAATATCCAAAGAAGGAGTACATCATGAATATTCATAACATCATAAATATTCATGAGCGTGATGTCTTGCCTCTAGAACACACGAAACATGCGCTGTCTCTCCTGCTCACAAACTCTTTCTAAAGTTATTCTTATCACAGTGCTGCATACCAGGCAGGTCCAGGAGTGACCTCTCCGTCTCATCGACCATGCCACAGCGCATCACGTCCATAGTACTGCTACTGCCACCGCTCTCCAGTTCAGTCTTAGCCAATAAATTCACGCCACTACTCTCTACACTGAGCTCAGGATCTTCAAGCTTAGTCTCCATCATATCAGGGGTCAAGAAGGCTGACCGCGAGGACTCATCGTCCAGCAGAGCTTGCTTGTTGACCAATTGGTTGCACAGCGGATTAATTCCCATGTAGTCCAAGTTGGTTGACTTTGGCCTACGGCAGATGTCTCCGTTGGTTTGCGTGCATGTATTGGAGATCGGAGACTTGGGGTCCATCTTCCGTCGTTTCTTACGGAGCAGGAGGAAGAGCAGGAGCACCACCAGAGACCCCAGGAGGAGGACAACAGCCACTAGGACGCCCACAGTGACGTAGTGCTGGGTGTGGTCATGATGGTCATGGGGATAGCGATCTGCGAAGAGGACATGTCAATGCAAGAAGCATGAGCACCACAAACACTGACCTCTATCCTGGATCTGAGACTTCCCGCGACCTCTGTTCTTGGAGCGTTGTTCTGTGATATCTAAGAGTGAGTACACTGCAAGAAGAGGGGGCGGCATGCAGAGGGGAAAGCACTTACTTGCACAAACGGGGCAACAGTGTCCTGGGATTTTGATCGGCCGAGCGCATGGCTGGGACTCCGGGCATGTTATGCTGGCGCAGATGCTGTTTCCTTTGTAGCAGACGCATTGCGTGCACTCGTCCAGTAACCAACTTTCATGAGGCCCGTACTCCGCACCGTCGTGGTGACAGAAGCGAGGTTGCTGCAGAACAGACGCCGCTCCAGCTAAAGTAGAATCTGTTTGAACCGCAACAAGCAGGTTTTAAGACGTTCTCACCAGCACACATTGGGCAGCATTGGCCCTTCTTCAGCACTGTCTCGTTGCAATCCAGAAGAGGGCATGTTTGCAGGAAGCAGTGTACTTGTCCTTCGCGGCACAAGCAGCTCTGACACGGCCCTACTCGCCACGTGTCTCCACTGAGATAGGTGGCCCCGCTAGGTGAGCGACACAATTTGCGTTCCGGAAGTGCCGGCTCCAAGGGGAATAGGTCGCTGCCCTCTATGGTACACAGAAAGTGATGACGTCATGAACGCGTGGCGAAACGAGACTAACCTCCGGCGCAAATGGCGCAACATTTGCCGTGAAGTTTGACTGGGTGAATACACAACACAGGGGGACAGTGTTCCACCTGACACAGTGGCTCTCCCTGGTGACAGATGCACTGGGTACATCGATCCATGGCCCACGTCTCTCCCTCTACCAGAGGAACGCCGTCGGGAGAGACGCAACGTGACTGCGAAAGAGGCACGGAGCTTAGACGGCCATCGTCATCTGGAAGTAGAAAAAGAGATTGCTGCGTTATGTTTTACACAAGGACAGTGTAAGACGCAGTATCATAACGTAATGGTTCAGGACGGAATCCCTGGGAGATTTTTAATCAGTTGATCTGACCTGACCTGTGAACTCCGTATTTAATAACTAGTTTAGAAGCTTTAGGTATTATAGTATACTATCCTTGTATGATGCATACAAGCCCAAGGAGATGTAGCACATTATGATTATGGAAGCAAGAAAATTAAAAAAAAAAAAAATAAATATAAAATTTAAAAAAAAATTTAAAAAAAAAATCCCACGTCCATCGCAACCAAGTGTCATTTCCCTATTGCATCATAACGCACCCACAATACGGCATCTCAGCGAACGGCAGGTCATTGTGTCAGGTTGACTTTTCCAAGCCTGACGAATGATCTGGAATCAGCGTTCGTCGACGGAACGTTGCTCGGTTGCACTTATTGACGACACACCTGCGTCGCGTGCTTCGGCAACATCCATCACTGAAGTACACCGATGAGCGTGACACCCCGCAGCGAAGACAAATTCGCTCTTTTCAATGCATCGCAATCTTGCATTGAAGTCTGACTAGCTTTAAATCACTTGCTTTTACCAAAGCCATTTTCTCACCGTTTTCGTGTATTAAGCGGGTGATTAAAATTTATGCGTTTGCTGAATTCCTAATTGAGCTGTGTGATGTGGTTTTTCTTAACAACGTTCCTGAGAGGCGATTGCTGTTTCTCGAGTTTTAGAGTCAATACTGAATGATTGAGTGCTATAAAGTCTTCAATGAGTTTTGTCCCGATGACCTTATCGTGGTGCACGTGGAAGAGAACTACATAACAACCGAGTCAAACTGCTACTTAACTGCCGTTTTCATGTACAAATTTAACAATATTTACACACAATTTCAGCCTTCCTTTCATCTCAAAATGTCTGCTCCCTGGAAAACTACTCTCTTTGAACTGGTTGACTCATCCGTACTGAAGACGCCTGTTTTCCACCTAATTATACCGACTTTTACTTGACTAAAAGCAATCATTTTCTCAGTAATTCATGATTAATGACTTTACGGATGAACTTCATTTTTCATTCTTGTAATTGGAAGCAATTCTGTGCTATTCACGACGGGTTTTCAACACTTACGCCTCTCCTTTGAAGGCGAGAAGAAAGCCTTTGAAGCCCCGTTGCGCGCCGACTCTGATGGGTTTTGTTCAGTTAGTGTTGAGACATAATTAATCAGGAGTGTTGTTATGCAGTCTCGAGTGGTCTGTCTATATTTTCTATAAGTCTATGTCACTTACGGCATAGACATACATCACATAGACAAACTAGTTTTCATCCCAATGCGATTTTCACCTGAGCATGACGGACAGCAGTGTCCAATACGGACGATAGGATGACGACATCGAGGGGCAGGACACGTGATCAGGGAGCACATTTCGACCCCTTGGAAACAGAAGCAGCGTCTGCATCCATCGTAGATCATCTGGCCGTCCTCCAAGTCGCGGCCATCCATCGACACACAGCGTTCACTCCCTGGCAACTCAACCACTGCCGTAGATGGCGTTGGTTCGGAATCAACCGGAGCTTCTGCGATGAGATCGTATCAATGCGCATAACATTCAGTATTCTACACTCACCGAGGCATTTACATATGCGACAACTGTGACTGTTGGAGCGGAAACCATGCGTACATTTCTTGTGGCACTCCAATGTGGGACACTTCCGGCAGCGGCATTTGAGGCAGCCATTTTTGTCCGCTCGGAGTCCAAAAGCACACTGTAAAGGACACGAACCCATCGACGGGCAGGAGACAGGGGCTACTGTGGTCGGGGCGACTGGTTCCTCTTCACACTCGCAGATTTCTACGCCATTCGGATCTCGTTTCATGCCATACTTGCAGTTCAGAACGAGGCAAGCGTCATCCGGGTTCTCCGTCGGACTCTCAGGAAGCACCAGGACCGGTGGCTCCGTACAGCGGCACTCCGAGCGACCGAAATCATCGATGGTGAAGCCGTACTGACAGAAAAGCGACGGACATTCGTCGAGAGGGTCCTCGATTGCAGTCTCTTCCAAACACTCGCACATCCACTGACCGTAAGGGTCAGTCTTGTAGCCGTGCGGGCAGTTAAGCAGCAGAGTACAGTCTCTTTGCGACGGACCACGTGGTACAAACACAGGATCTACGTCATCATCACAGTCACAGTCAACCTCCCCAGAACTGTCGCCATGGTAACGATTCAAGCACTCCATCTCACAGTCGAGAGCTGTGGGGTATAAAGAAAGAGTGAATGAATCTCCCTGTTCAAAACTACACATCAAAATAGAATATACAGCATTGTTGTGATCTGCAACAGGAGAACAAGCTCTGCTTTTTCGCAGACAAAACACGAGAGCAGAAGTGTGAAATAAGCAACGCCCATCGAAGAGGAAGAGCGACACTGACAGGCATCTCAGTGCGCTGCTTGGGTGATTGACAGGAAGACTGTGCTTTGTGCTGCATGGTAGGTCTGCAGTGTTCATGTCAATCAACGGTTTTATGCTTTGCGCCGCCACACTCATCAAATCTATTCACAAGAGAAAGCTCACAAAAATATGCCAACACATGAACTAGAATAAAACCAGTTTATCATTAAACCACGGCGATTTCAAACATAATTTCAATCACGTACCTGTCTGACGAGAACATTGGCAGGTCGGGCAGCCATCGTCGTCGAGTAGGAGACCTCCCTCGCAGATTAATGAACAGTTGTCGAGTTCGACACACGGTGTCGATGTCACCTCGGTGTACGGAGCTGAAATGGATAGTTCAGTGTTTGTTATCAGTATTTTTATGAGTTGTGTTAATAGGAAAACCATGCGCAAAGCCGATTTAGTAGTCCTCACCATCGCAAACTGGACAGCAGACCCCAGGAACCTTTCGCGGATGGGCACAGCGTGGCTGACACAGCTGAGCCACGCAGTACACGCGACCTTCCTGGCAATTGCAGGTGACACACTCATCACGCAACCATGTGTCGTCATTGTACCGTAGCTCCCCCTTGTGGTCAATGCAGCCTGTAGTGAGAGCTGTTTGAAAGCAGGAACCAAACAAATTTTAGTTCTATTTGCTCAACATTGACCGCTATACCAATGACCTATATCTATTGATGTATAGGTCGTTGAGGGTGGGGTTTTAGTAAGAGAGCAGCTGGCATTCTTGGATCGTGGATCAATTGCGATCATTCCATTGAGAAGATCAATCGACATTCAGCTACCTACAATTTGATCTGAAGAATGCCATCCGCGGAATGCTATGCTTACCAAGCACCAGAGTCATAACACAAAAATGGGATAAAAACTAGACGTTTGGAAGGGTTACATCAAAGATTGTTAGGGAAAGGTGTTACTCTGGTTTCAGCAACAATGACCATGCTTATGATGCAATGAAGAATATAAATAGAACACTTAAGAATGCATTCCCAGCAACATGGCTTCTGTTTTTCCAAGACCTCACATCAAAACATTTTCTCATATTTGTGCTTGATTTATTAGCTGTGACGCCACAAGATGCACCAGAAAATGTTTCATTCGCATGGGGATTGCACTGCCATAGACATTTGCAGAGCTTTACAAGGCTTAACAAGAGACCTCCCTTGTAGACGATTTCTATGATTGATCGCAGTTATTGATCTGCATATCCCGTTATTGAATCAAAGTTTTCTTCAGCTGCTTATCGACCCAAGAAATTGTTCATCTCAAAATTGCTTCCCGGCGGAGTTCTCTCTTTCGGGAAGCAATAAACGAATGCAATTTCATGTTATGGTACATGTGATGTACAGACAGGGTGGCGCAAATTAAACGAGCTGATTTTAATCGGTCCAATTCATCATAGTTGCTGAATACAGATGATAACTTCATCAACAGGTGCTGATTATGAACATTCAGGTGTAATTAACGCATGCTATAAATCTATCTGTACCTATTCAGTGCATATCGGTTGAGCATTGATAAGTTATGAAAAGCGAGAATGCTTCTTTGACTGAACTGATAAACCAGCAATTTATGGTGTGTTTTTTTTCTACCTTTGCAAACTGGGCAGCATTGGCCCTGTGGAACGACCATCCACCCACAAGCATGGTCCTCTGGCTCAGCGCACGTGACGACCGAGCAGAGGGTCAATCCACCGTTGCACACACACGTGGTGCAGTGGTCAAGAGGCCAAGAACTGCCCTCTGCGTGTCGCTGGCCGGCGTGCTGGCAACCGGAGTCTGTATCTGCAAGGAAAGCGGAAATTAAAAAATCCGGCTTTTAATATATTCGTTGCTGGTGGTCTTCACAAATTGCAGACCAAAATCTCAGTTTAAAACACGCGAACCAGATGCCTATGTACTTCTCTCAAGAGAAAGTCTTGGTAGCTCTAGTAGGAAACGATTAATTGTCCCACCACAGGAGTTCATTCGATTAGTCTCCCATACAGCGCACCCACACAAGGCGCGTGTTTCGTCTCAGTATGGCGCGATGTAATCGAATTTTGTGCCGATTTATGGTCATGTTGCAGCGCAAGATCGACTTATTGGATCAGGCAAATTGCATTGCAAAATGAACGCAGTATTAGATCCATAGATTGCCTCTCTGCACGGTTACGAATCAGCGGCATCCATTCCTGCACGACCGCAAATCCAACACTGTAGTAGATCTATTCTTCTTTTGTGGTTGATTTTGCAAGATGAGCTGTGGGACTAGGTATCAATTCCAAGCACATCACATCGAGAAAATGACGGCTTTCTTCAGAGACTTCGAGGAACAAAGTTGCTTTTCTTGCGCAGAGATCAAAAGAGCTAATTTAAACCGAGCAAACAAGGCGTTCTTTTTCCAGAACCTTAAGGGAAAATAACATTGTAGGGTTTGGGGGTTTTTTTTTTCGGAGTAGAGAAAAAGAGGACTTCGTTTCTTCTTGTATTCTGAAAGAATTACCCAGGAATGCAAGGAATAATATATTCCCTATATATGGAGGCATCTTTGCAGCACTAGGGTGCCTCTCTTCCCCTCGCTTGTTGTGTCATATGGAGGGATAAAGCGAAGGAGTTAGAGGGGATGTTTTAGAGGCTTGCTTCCTCTAATCTCTCTCGCTTTATTGATCTTTCTGAGCCATTTGCCGGCCTTCAATTTTCTTATCGATCAGCTTTTATCGCAGTGAATAATGGAGCCAACATTCAACTGCACAGATAAACGTAAATTACGCACTAGATCGGCGATTACAGCAGGTTTTGTGGGTTTTGGTCCTGACCTCCTGAGGACATGCCGCCTCTCTTGGAGACAGAAAAAGGGTGAGGTCGATGGTGGTGGAGAGGAGGAGAGAGAAGAGGGGTCATCCTGCTCAAGAAGGATTTGGGAACTCTGCGATAATGGAGAGATAAGAGGTGGATTCGCCAGGGGACAAGATGGAATTAAATTGGAATGGGGTGAGGAATAGTGTATTTCGGTGGCTATACGTTCCATGCTCAATTTGCAAGCAATAATCTAAGGCTGGGAGTGAGTAATGATCCCTCTGGTCTCTCTGCAGACATTGGTGCGCAAGAGAGTAATAACAATACCGTCTAAGTCTATTCTTGTAGCGTTATTTATCAAAATAAATAATTTCTAATTTTTGACAAAACGGAGAAGACGACGAAGACGAGGCTTGTCAATCTCATGATCTCAAAGGCTATCCGTCATTGTTCCACAAATGAAGACACATGAGGGATCCGCAGCAGAGCACTCCCTTGGTGTCCATGTCATCCATCATAGCTTCCTTATTCCTATTCAATGAGCAGCGTCGCCATCGCAGACCGCTTTATGCCGCTGGTGTCGCATCTTGGGTACTAAAAAGCGCTCGGGTTGTTACGCAATTTCTGTTTGATTTGCAGCTTCCATCGAGCAGAGGTCGGAGGATGCCTCGCACAATGGTCGCTGATTTGCGACGCAGAAGGACAACGTTAATGTCGTCATTTGACGAGATGAATGAGCCACAAATGACGACATTCAATGCGTCGATGGCTCAGCTAAGCGTGAAGATAATTGAACAGCGTAAAAGGTAATTACATCAGCGCTAATGATCGTCGGGTTATAATGGCTTCACACAACGTGTATGGCATCACCAACCAAATAAACCCAGAAGCTATATTGCAGGTGTGTAAGTACACCACCAAATATATCCCGGTTGGCATTCCTCGTTAGACACAAAAGAAAAACATACCAAGTATCAAATACCGTAAATATTCACACTTGTTGGGGACGAGCAAACACCTCGAAAATAACTCTCTTGTTAAACGGGGTCTCCTCACCTGAGAACTACTTCGGGACATGAATCTAAGCCACCGAAAAGTCACCCGACACCTAGTTAGCTCCCCAATCGCTCTTTCTATTGAGTTCAACTCAATCTTTTTAAATAAATAAATCCGATTAAGAATCTCTTTTGAGTATCCAAGAGTACTGAGATGTGTGATTCAGGAAGGGTAACGAATCAAGGTTCCACTGAATGGACCCAATCAGTAACTCACATTATGAAGAAAATTGCAGCTCAAATTAGCTTAACATCACTGTGGATCTAAATCTGACCATAAAAGCAGATTTGCTTTGAACTTTGGCTTCGTTTCCATGCTGTAGCAGCAATAATAAACGACGACTCGGAAGAGAGTAACCTAATGAGACAGATGGGGATATAATCATCGTTAATTTGACCATATTTTCCAGGAAACAAAATTAAAAGATCCCCTTGGCAAATATTCATGATGTGTATATAAAATTGATGCTGGAATTTCTTTGTTAAGTCGCCGTAACCTTACTTGCATGGTTCGGTATCGAGGCTAAAGGTTTAGCACGCGACGGAGTCATTACATGTTATTGCTATTCCATTGTGCTTCATGTAGTAGCTCCAAGCGTATAAAAAAATATACAAAAAAGGTTACAAGAGAAAAGTCCAAGGAATAGAAGAACAAATAAGTCATTGTAACCCATTTTCCTTTCCAAATCGTTGACAAAACTTATAAATGGCCAGCAGTCGAATCACGTGACCTTTGTTTTGCATGTGAAATAGAAGTACACGAACAAAAGATTTTCACTTGTTGACAAATTTGATCAGACGGCTCATTTGGCAAAACTTGGCAGCCATCAGGACATTGTTTGGTCTATTTTTTTCTCACTCATTTGTGTAAAACGTGCGTATTTTTTCTCTTTGGAAGGGAATTATGATCTCATTGGCGAACCATATTTGTTATAAAAACTTTGACGTGAAAAATATCCTTGGGCTGTTATGCAAGACCATTTAAGTACCAAATGAACCCAAAACAGCGGATGGAAGTAAAAAAAAGGGAAATGAGGGCAGTCGATATGAGCCGTATAGCTTGTTTAAATAGCACGGTCGATCTTGGCATTGGCACCGACCTATCAGCACACAGGATGTATTTTTTATACGGTGCAATTCTGCGTGATTGACTAGGAAGAAAATTCTGAAATCATCAATTTGCCCCGAGGAGGTGCACTAACTCATTGCCTTAATTTCCCTTGTGCGGTTCACTGCAACAGCTATCGAGCACCGCTCGGAGTTGGTGATCGAGCGTGCAGACTGCATCATGCCTGCCCCCCCCCCCCCCCCCACACACACACACACGCATGCAAACGCGTGGGATCCAAGCGCTTTACGATCTCGATGGACTTCACACCAGATTCTCAAACATCTCTGCAGACAACTGCATCGCAATTATTAGTTTACGACGGATTATTTCGAGCGCGTAATAAGCCGAACACGACCGTTGATTTAGAGTTTCCTGTCGTCGCGCAAAAACCGCGCCAATTACATGCAATCAAGCCGCGATAGAAGTTGCACGAGAGAAAATTTACGGCTCTCAATTTTGGCATTCCGTAACGCTGTTTAAACACGATGTACAAGTCTCAAAACTGCAAAGTTGAACATGTTTCCAGCCCTCCAGGCTACTCACTCAACACAGTCCCACACACACGATGCAGAAAAATCGACATGTCGCTTCAGTGTGGTCCAAGCGTTCACTCTGCAAAGTGGTCAGTCATGACAACTCACCATTGATACATGTGTATGAGTCGCAGCAGTCCCCAGGCACCCCAGAAGCCTTGGCTGACCACCGAGCTACTTGACCATCCCGACACTTGGTTTCTGAGCACCGGTCCTCTGGTAAACATTCGCACCTGGAAAGCAAAGATAAATTACATTGAAGTTTAGTAATCATAAAACTAAGTGTTTATAAATGGCACTGGTATCAGGTTACGTGTATATTGTGCAATGTGGACATTCATTAGAAATGAGATCTTTTGTCAACAGCAGAGAGTAAACTTTTCGGCTGTCAACGCTGTCGGAATGCGACCGCGTCGAATGCGTTTAATTTTACACAACTGAGTAATTATAATCAAGAAAAATGAGCCGACACTTTGCGAATACATGATGGATGGTGCGAGGCTTTGTCCTGCCAACTGACACTTGGAAGGTGAATGAGAAGAAGAACGTGAGAATATTTGCGATATTTGAGACGATCTCAAAGTAAATAAGTACTACGGAAATAAAGGAGAACAAATTGAATGAAGGGAGTTCGTCTCTTTCGGACCATATCATCATTCATCACGAACTACTTAGTCTTTATCTTGAACCCTTACTGTCTCGGCATCACGGTGGAGCGTCCACCGAGGATACCCGGAGGCTGTTAACAAATGCACCGCGATGCATTTGTGATAATGAATGCACAGTTGTTTAACAGTGCATTTGATCCAACCATGCAATATGCAACAAGCCTCGCTTTGCGCTTCAGGGTGCAGCAATTGCGTGACCTCCGAGAAGTCACGTCATCCTCTTGTTTTATAAGAACAGAAAAAAAAATCAACCCTCGTCTTATAAGAAAAAGAGGGAACAAAAAAATGTCAACGTGCAATCTTTGCATGCATGCTTCCAGCAGAAGATAAATAACGTTCCCTTTATATCGCCGTATAGACTTCAACCAAGGCGCCCTTATTCCTCTTGCGCGCGGAGAAGAACTTCAGAATGAAGATTATGGCACAACAAATGAGGTACATACAAGCGTCGTTATATGATAAGGCTTATCGCTATATAACATCTCACAGCTCTCCCTTGACAAGAATATCACTAATCAAATTTCACGGCAGATATTCTCAGCCGCGTATGATCAAAGAGAGCCAAGTTCCATTCATGTCTGAACTGCGAGACGATTGAAACTGAGGATGTCTGCGAGAGTCTCAGTTGGAACCTGAGCATCGAGGGTTGGCTCACCTCAGGGGTTCCTCACAGCAGCCTCCGTGAGTTAATTTTCTCGAAAGGGCGGCACTGTCATCCGGACATGACGTCACATTTGATCCTTGTGAACAAGTGACATTGCTGCAGGCAGTCTCTGAAATGAGGGGGATGTAAGAAAATTTTGCATTTCCGGTGGATTTTAACCAAGAAATGAGCTAGAGGGTTGTAGAGGAACATCATAATGATTTGTGACATGAAACTTCCAACTGACAGGTTAGCCACATTAATCATTAAACAGTCAGTGAAAACGTGTTCATTCAAAATATAAAAAAATATATATCGCAATCAATTTTACTCAACATTATCAGTGAAAACGTGGGCAAAAATGAAGAACGTCGGAGACGAGATGAATGCATTCGAAGAGAGTGCGGGATTTTATCACTCAACAAACCAAAAATATCATAAGAGCCCCAATATAGCACACAACGGTTGAATGGCCTCGAAACCGGAGACTACGAGGGTAAACATTGCGAATGATTAAGAGAGCAACTGGTCCAACGTCTACGAACCGAACCGATCGCTGTCAAAACTGATAGGGGTCAAGTTTAGCGTTTCAGGTAATGGATCAGTCATAAGGCGAAAACGGAGAGGTAATAAACCTGCCGACTGCGCTCTCCATCGACCACAACAACGGGCATCGAAGGAACACCTGCCCTGAGAGGAGCTTTATAGTGTTGTGTTTCGTGGAAGGGATAGCTGACTGGTGTTACGGCTCCACGAGTTCCTAATCTCACGCTACGGCTATACAGTGAAGTGACCAAGGGAACTGTTTTAAGTTCTATAACCGACTCTGTCATCGCCTTTCAGGCAAGAGGTTATCACGACTCATTTACTGGCAATAAACGGAAGAGAAGTGAGTCACTTCAATGTTCTATATGTGCGACTGAATTAGACCAAGCTCGTCAAATGAAGCTTTAATAGTGAATGCTATTGGTCGCATTTGTAAACATTTGTTCCTTGTGATGCATTCCTTGCATTTCACGCTTCTTGTCGAGAATTCCATTTTACGAATTTCAACGGAAGCACGTAAGACACACAAGCACACTTCTATTCAGAAAATCTGTGAGCATACATTAAGGCTGGAAATAGCAACGCCTCTCTATTATAGTACCCACTGAATCCCAGAAAACACTCTGTGGCTCAAAATGGTTCCATATAGGACGCCAGATTATTAATTGTTTATTGGTTGCTATGGTGACGGATCAAACTCCGTGGGCATGGAATTCGACGCGGGGGAGGGAACTGATGTTAAGCAGCAATGTTTATGTGATTCCTGTCATGAGAAACAAATTCTAAATCAAATGTTTGGAGAGATCTGTTACAAGGACGTTTTATTCCCCAACCACAGCTAACAGTTTTGCTCTGAAACCGTTTTAACAAAAGACATTTACAACTAACAACCAATGATCTACTTCACTGCCTGCTGGAGTGGTTCTACCTCGCATACCAGCCACAGAGGGCGCATAGGTCACTCCAACAATGCTCACTTCCGGTGGGACCAATGTCGATTTCTCTGTCCCAAAAGCGCTGTTTTGCGATGCAACGGCGTCTCAAGGGGCTCGCTTACAAGGGCAATTGGCCTGATAAGATGATTCTCAGGGATTACCCAAGAGGGCAAGGGTTGTGAGAAGGCAGGGGTGAATTCTGAACGCCCTCAGTAAGGCAATTAGCGACATTAAAGACCCTCATTCCGCATTTTGATTGCCTTAGCTGCCAGCCCACATCAAACGGGTTTAGCGCCTAGCCAGGCGTCGTAGATACTTCAAGAAAGAGGTAAAAATTGAAATATTGAGACCTGGGAAGAGAAAAAAAAGAGCCTGACATCTCCATTGAGAGTGTACTCGTAGAAGGCAAGGCCGTGTTGCTTTACAGTTTACAGCCACGAGGCCTTTCCCTCGTACTACTGCACTCGTAGGTTGCCTCGTGGAATGTTCGGACTTGATTTCCACATGACCTTGATGACCGTGTAAGGTCATTATCGGTCTGACCGCAGACTAATCTAGGCATGAATGTACTTAGTGACCTTTACAAAATGACCACAGGGGTGACGGCTCAAGCGTATACACTGCAGATGAAATTCCAGCTGTTGACAGGAAGGCATATCTCACCTTTAGCATAGCATTCATGAATATCACAACAGCTTCCGGGAAGATCATTTCCGGTGGTGACCTTGACCTTAATTCGACCTTCAGCGCACTTGACCTCTTCCTCAAGGCATGGTAAGCACTTGCATGGTTGTTCAGGTGGCTGAGGACAACACTGGCCTGGTTGCCTCACTGAGATGGCAAAGAAGGAGTCGTGAGGACACTCAACGATGGGCAGGCTGCAGGCCGCCTCATCGCACTCCTTCGCCGAGGATTGGGAGTCCAGACCAGTTGGCATGGCTGAAATATGAGATTGAAGCATGTGGTTAACCATACAATGGGCATGTTTGTCATTTGCACGATCATTACCGTCGACCATAAAAACACACAAAAGTGAATAATGGCTTTAAAAAAACTAGACGCTTTACATGCAAGTAATGATGAATCTACTCGCATACATGCATTCTTAGTAACACGACGCCATCAGTCCTCTCCCTCTTTATCACCCAGGCACATAAATACATGAAATTCATGTGATCATTTATTCATAGAGGATACCTTTCGAGAGGTGTACCTGACAGTCAAATATTTCGTTTACATTTTCACGCTCAGTATGTATTCAAAATGTCAATCAGACACGACATAAAAAAATCATATTTCAGACGATGCCTCAAGTACCATGCACGCCCTGCCAGTTGTGTCAATGCATGGCTATACGTGTAATTAAAAAAATAGAAGCATTTAACGCAGCTTGAGACGGCATGCATGGGTATAGCAAGATAAATGAGGTATACAGCAAAGTATACGAGCGTAATGATAGGCTGTGAGACAGTTGCCCACAGCACGTGAGACTGATACTGTTGAGTATTCAAGGGACGGACCGCCTCGGGCGCCTTGGGAGGCTGGTATTTGCACCTTTTCAGGTAAATCACGGCGCAGGTATGTCAGAAAACATTTAAGATAGTCACGATATGCTGCTCAAGTGGCTCGTGGAGTGTTGTGCAGTGTCATGCCGATGTTGTTAGGAATTTTATAGCGCTGGTTCCGTTTATTGTGTATATAGCTCTTCGGGGGTGTCGCTGCTCTCCGAGTCACTATTAATTGTCAACGTTTTGTTAAGTGCAATAAATGTGATGTGTGTAAATCAAGTGAGAAGGCGACATCGTCATTCCATAGACGAGTAACACGGCCATATAAAGTGAGACTTGTAACCCAACCTGGCTCTAAAACCATTAATGAGATCCTTGCTGAAACTTACAGCGAGAGAAGGTGAATCGATAAATCTTATCTAGTTTATATCTTATGAGATATGCGATGAATGCCTGGAATGCTAGGTCTATGTCATGATGTTTTGTCTTGCAGTGTTGACGCCCCGTCATCATATAACCAGGTACCGAGGGTTTCTCCAGGGTCTCCGCACCCTCAACCCATAAGTTCATAACACCCCACGTGCATTTCTCAACAAGCCGTCGATGGGTGTTGATTCAAAGAGATGAAAGCCAAGATAAAAAAGTATGCTGATTGGAGACTAAATAAGGAGCAAGGTTCAATAATTCGAATAAGTATTTAGCCCAAATAAAGGCATTGAAGTGCACGTGGACATCTCAATTACAATTGACTTCACAGCTAGCATAACAAGCTGATCAAAATGATGGTCCACCCACGCTATAGGAGCGTGGTGTTTAGGGTGCTTGATAGTAAAGTGCTTTATGGCTAAATGCAGAGTTAACCACCTCTTCTTGTTTGTTTTTCCGTTCTGCTTATAGAAAACCAAACAACATGCGAGAGGAGAGAAGAACGCAAATAAACACGGGGTCTCTGAGTTCTTTGCGTTCTTTGGAGAGTTCCAAGGAAGATCCACGCCCCACAACATGCAGCATCAGTTTACGCTTACACAAGAGAAAGTAATTCGTACTTGATGAACCCTCTTTTAATGCCCTACTGACTCGATTCTGCGGTTATTTTCGGCGACTTGGGGACACGAAACGAAGCCTTACGACTGGGTCCTCTTTTGGCCTCCAAGCACCGCAGGTGTTACTTTGAATACCTTGATGAGGTGTGAAGCAGAAAAGTTGATAAACTATATATGTCCAGAATGTTGAATGGGTACAATCCCACATTGATCATTGCTCCGTGTAAAGTGAACACGCCCTTTTAAAGGGAGCATTCATTCGCTTAAAATGCATTTATATACAATGTATATACTCAATAGAATAATAATACCAAGGACATGGGTGCTTCTGGCTGACACAACAAGAGTTACGAGACATTTTAATCAGTCATAAAACTGCCAAAATCTCAGGAAAGTTAACCTCAACACACGTATAGGTTTTTTATTAAGCGATATGCAATGCAAATGGCTCGCTGCGTCAACGGGTAACTTAAAAATAACAAAGATCTGTGATGTTGGACGGAGATGCATGGTGTATTGCATATGTAACAAATGGGCATATTACCAATTGAACAGATTCATATTTGTATACATGTACGCGCAGAAGCAAAGTAAAATCCTCGAAATTTGAGGAACCAATTACCAATAGCCAAAGATTGCTTTCATATAAACACCGAACGGTCTAAGAGCGCCATGGTGAAATACAGCGAGCGATCTAGGGGCGCTAGCTGTCCATCAGAACGAGCTCTTCGCAATCAGCGAACGTCACACGGCTAATATAAGAGCTCAGAAAAGCAGGGTTCGGGGCGTAATGGATGCCCGGTGGCCTGCCACTCAAAGGCCTTCAATTAGCAAAACCCCAATTGCAGGGGCTTCGGTACACTGTCATGTTTGCAGGCTGCAATATGGCGCCGAACATTGTGTCATGACTGGGCGGATATACAGGGAGGGGCTCAGTTGCACACGTGTTCGGCATCAGTTGTGTGACTGTATCCATTGGAACCAGGAGGCTGACATGCTCCGTTCTAATAGGTAACATGGGCGATATCGAGTAGTTTATTTGACTTTGTTTACATCGATAAATAAATTCACCGGATCTTTGGATTCCGCCTTGCTCCCGCTTCTCTAAGTGCTCCGAGTTTTAGACACTTGTGGCCAATTCCAAGGTTGTTGGTTGAGGGACCTGTTAATGTGTTAATTGTTGCGTGCATTTTACAGGTGAGAGTTCTTGGCAGAAGCGGACTGTAACCAATTGTGCCTTCACATGTTTTAACCGCGCTCGCTGATGGGTTGATGGAATGCTTTGCTTTCAATAAAACTTTCAAACCGCAAAACGAACGACTCATTACTTCATTCGTCCGCATTCAGCGGAAGCATCCAAGAATTCCGTGCGCGCGCAATGATGGAAAGCCGAACCCGATATTATCAGATTTTAGGGTTTAGGCTAAGCCTACGGGGAACCACTCTGATTAATCCATGATCATACTGTTTGCAACCTGTAGGCTGTGTTGGGAAACACCTCCTGGGAAAAATATGAGGGGAAAAAAAAGAGGTGAAACAGGGAAAGTTCCCTGCTGAGGAACAACGCTAAGAAGTGTTAAATGAAGCATGGCGGAGTGTAAAGCATGGCTTCAGTACAGGGAAATCGTTATCGATTTCAGGTGTCTTATGTCATAGCAGTGCCAGGTAATTGCTCCCAGGTATATTGCCAGGGAGATATTACGAAAGGGAAGGGACGGGTCGAGCCAGATTCATTGTTTGGTTTGGAATGATTAAGCAATCAGGAGAACATATATTGCCTCGATCGATCAAAGGCCTTTGACAGCGTGTACACCATTTGTACAACATTTTGTTAATTTAAGATCATATAGGCAGATTAGATTTAGCGAACGTATGGCTCATATGAGTAGATTGGCATTTGCACCAAGAACCCTTGTCCTAGAAACGAATCACTGTTTGGAAGAGAGCGATTAGATATATCGACATCGCCGATCTACAGGGTAATATCACACGCTATTATTTTTAATGCACAGTCGATAAATATGACATACATCAAGCAGACTGAATAATTGGCAAGATGTGACATTAAACAACAATTTTATCGAATCGAGTAATCTGGTAGTGGCAATCGTGGTTTGACTTCCGTGCGAGATGAATTGCATCTTGGATCAGATCTGTTTCCACATCAATAGACACAAATGCAATAACTCTGCGTTTAATGCATAATAGCAGATTTGCCATTTGACGGGAAATTGTTTTCTTATAATCGTATAACCTTCTGACGGATGAGACTCCTTATGACGAATGATTCCGGTAGGAAGGTCGGGTGAACAGCCTTGATATAACAGCGCTCACACATCACAGACTGCATACACAAAACCACACAGGAGTGCCAATCCTGTGCAATATACCATTCGTAACTTACACAGTTATACCCAAACCCCACCCTTTGTGCATTAAGGAAGTCAGAATGGGTTTTTCTTTTGTCAAAAGAGCAAAGATGAATGAGTGGCGTCTATAAATACAACCCACCACTTCCGTTGATACTTCAGAGATTACCTATATCTCGAAGTTTTATATCTCGAAGTTTCACCTCAATTGTGAAGGTGAAGAGGTATGCTAATCTTAATTCATCGATTAATTATCCGTGGCATGAGTTAGACGAAGATTTCTTCAGCTGCTCTTATATGTTTCATTCATTCATTGAGAGCAAGCGGCAAAACTACGGTATGCGGCGAGAGGCGGCGGGCGTCTCGCTTTTTCCCAAGTGCCAGTTTTTTGGTTTGTTAGAGGCACAGGCAGGAAGCATCGTTGTTCTCGAGTTAGAAAAATCACGGCTAGATGACCTCAAGAATGATACACGTGAGGTTTTCTAGGGCACGTCTATAGGTGTTGTGAGCAAGTATTGATTGCATATTGACTAATTACAAGGTGTATAGGATATTATGAACAAGCGCATACACAGTTATAGCAGGTGGCCATTGTATTACACCGATGATTATAGTCGACAGGTAGCAATTGTAGAAGTGAGAATGCTACTCATGCAGAGCGAGAATATTAAAGGCTGTATGATACGCGATCCGCGTACCTTCAATAGCTGTCAGGCTTAAAAGGCATTGAAAGTGTTTAAATGCACTTCAGTGTCGATCGATAAAATAAATATTGGAGATAAAAAAAATCTAGTCATTGACCTAAAAATGATCAGTGCTTGTGCAATGTTATTGCAAGCGCATTGTTCTTTGGGCACAGCGGTATCTTACCGTGGCAATGTCCTATCTCCAGTCCTGTGATGCTATCCCCTTCTCCCACTGACGACACTTTGCATATGAACCCGGGGGCACACACCCCCGGGGGCTCAGGCCCCCACATGAGCCCCCCACACTCCTCGTTCTCAACGCGGCCGCAGACGGCACAACACCCGCAACCGTCGATGACCAGCCCCCCTGGACATTCCCCAGGGGCCACACACGTCGTCCTGTCGCACACCCCGCACTGGAAGGCGGAGGTGACGACGCTGGATGTGACGAGCAAGACGACGAGTAGGTAGTGCGCCATCAGACGACTACTAAGCACTGCCACAAAGTAGCATTTAAGAGAGATATCCACTGGTCAGTCACAGAGATCCACACGGCGACGCATGCTTATCCTCAGCCGGACAACAGCTGATAACACGCTACTGTTGCTCTTCATGTAGGTCGACGATGTTCTGCGCGAAATTCTTGGGCGGCAGTCGGCAAGTGGTGACAACCGCGATGCTGGCGATGCAAAAGGCTCCGCGCTTTTTTATCGGTCTCACTCAGCTTCAATGACAGCTGATTGGCTGTTAGTGCAAATGATGAATATTCATGAGGTGGCCTCCAGGTTTTAAGAACTGCGTCGGCTGCAAAGAAATCGGCAGTCAGAATTCGGTACGAGACCAAGGCACACTACCAGCATCGATCTGGTTCGAAATCAATTGCCAGGCAAGCACGCCACTCCCCTCCTCTTCCAACTCCTTCTTCTCCTCCTTCTCCTCCCCATTCCACTTTCCTCTGATCCACCTCTCCTGCTCGCTGATTGGTCGTCTGCCAAATCCCTCGGATGATCCCCTCCGGACGGCTCTTCAATGGTGCGGATCCGATTCGGTCTGATACAGTCGCTTAGCACAGTGACTGAGCCACCTGTAGATGGCCAGTGTATAACATGAATTCACAGCTGTATGTATGCACACAATTGCCAAGGGAGGATTTTTCTTTCTTTGCTTCTCAGTGCAGTGTGGCAGTTTGCCATGCGGACTGAAACAAACGACTAACACACAGCATTGCCGCCGCAAGACATGCTCGCAATTGCTGCTACTGCTGCTTCTGCTGCTGCCCTGTCTAAATAGGGGGCTTTTAGTGCCAACCTCTTTGCCTTTGATGTTCCTTCGGGAACCCTTCGCTATGGACCCGCCTCCGCGGATGAGCGGACCTCTTTCAGCTGCTGCAAGCCGTCTTTTGTACTACGCGACCGATAACTTAGAATAATCAATCTGAGCTCAGAGAGAGCGCGCGTGTTATCATTTGCAGACGGAACACTCGGGTAACGACCAATGAATGAAATAGACAGATTGATTTCATGCGTGGTGATGAGCATCCTCATATATCGTTAAAAAACAAAGCAACCTACCTCCTTGTTGGGCTCTCAGGTAAAGAGGTGTCGATACCTGATCAAAGAACCAAAGAGAGTAATTGCCGATTCCCCAAAACCCGAACCGAGAGTGCAAAGCTTCAACTGTTCGAGCTCACTGTTCGCTTCAGCAAAACTTGAAAGCTCAAAGGGTGAAAGGTTAGAACTCCGTTCGATCAACGGGGAGAAAATTGGGAGCAGGATGAAATTGGCACGGGTGCACTAACGGAAGGGCGCAGACGCCAAGCAATGGGGTGTTGAAGGCACTCTTTGTGTCGAAGGAAATCCGGGTCAGTTCAAAATAGGAATACTTGTCATCGATATAAACAAAGCATACCCACCAAGGAGGCGCTCCAAAAATAAGAACTGAGTCTTCTTGTTTTTGCAATGATCTCTTACAAACATGCATAGCTCGTAGAACATCCTTTGGCCTTGTTGCTATCCGGAAATGAAATGTTTATATCTGGTTTGCTGGGTCATTTTACGACAGTTATCTGTGAGAGAAGTCTTAGGTTAAGGAACAGGGTTTATGGTTGAACTGACAAGAGCTCACCACGCCCTTCTGAAGGGTCTGCCGAAATACGAGTGTGAATTGCTGTATCTCAGATATACGGTTTCATTTCGTATTCCCAGGTAGCATGTTTTGATATAACCTCGTTAAATGAGGCGGCTCAGCATGGCGTGGGGTCGGGGCTGGTTTTGCGTGGCTTCTCTGATCTGAGCATGCTACACCCAAACTGATATCATCAGAGCTACTAATTTAGCATCGGTTGGCACCGTGCCTCTCCAATTTTGTTTCCTCTCCTACTGATAGACCGTGGATCAATTGCGCCACAGTGGGTCCAGATAACATGATGTTTGCAGATGCATCCTTATATATATATATTGCTATGACCAACTCAGTAAATGACACTTTGCACCCAGCAGTAAAGTGAGTACGACAATAGACGCTATTGAGCCCCATCAGTCAGGCAGTGAGCGTTACAGGAACTGTCACAGCTGATGCCTTGCAGTCTATATCGCGTGCTATAAGATTTGTCCCTCATACAGAAAGCATTCATCATCCAACACATGGCATGCAGCGAGAACCAAGTACATATCACTTGTAGAGATACCTCACTAGTCTTACGAACAAGTACAGTTCACCAGAAAGCAATTAAAGTCAAATATACAACGACACGAATCCAAATTGAAGGCCCGGGGCTAAGCATTCATCACTACATCACTATACCCAAGAGTTCTTCATCGCAACTGCACTTGCAATCGAGCAATTTTTACTGCTTTCTAAATAGATCTGAGATTGGATTGGATTTGGCAGCAACGCGGAACATTCCTCGGCGGCCGTAAGTCTTCCCGTGGTGACAAATATGAGTAGCTGTATCATGAATTGCTCAGAGTGCTCGTAGGTCAAGGTTTTCACAATCTCGTCAACACTCGTGGTATTCTGCGAGATTTCAACTGGTTTCAACTGGAGTTGCTGGTATCGATTCACAAATAACCACTGTAATTATGTATTAAAGTATCAAGTAGTGTCCCAAATTAGAAAGCTACTTCCTTTTTCAAAAGTGTTTGAATCTTTCCACACAAGACTGCTTTTTCATTGTACCAGCAAACACCAATGACTTGAAACAAACAAGACATGGATCCCGAGCAGCACCGCAAATGGAATAACAAACATGCTTCATGTATAAGATGACTTGAACAGACAGCAGAATGCCAAATATTTATCATTACATCATTTTGAATTATGGTCTTGTCACTTCGTAGAGAGATTTCTCGGGAAATCAGAACTCAATTCACTCCGTTGAATGCAGCCGACATAACGGCGGAGTTTTTGATCGGGTTGGTTTAGTTTGAGACATCTTACTCTCGTCAACGATGTCTCAATTGGCAATTGGGTGAATTGCGTGGTGGAGGACCTGTCTTTTCTACACAAACATGCTCGTGCAGTGAGCTATAAATCTCTATAAGTCTATGATTGTGGCACACCTGTTAGATACACACGACGCTCTGATAATCCTTTAAGCTTGGCGAATTAGTTCATGCGCGATTTTTATCGATCGGAAATGATTGATCACCTGATTAGGCATTACTACTGTATCCTCTTGACTCTACACAGCCCTCCCCCCTCTTCCGTCACATGTAGAAATTTTCACTCCACCCCATCCCTCCCTAGGGATGTTGGGGATCTGACTTCAAATCGGTTCTTCTGCTTCATCTCAGATGTTCTTCGAATACGGTTTGCCGGTTCAGCAGTCATCGTCTACCCCCGCCCTCCCCCTCCCCCTTTCACACACACACACACACACACACACACACACACACCACCACCAGCACCAGCAGCAAACTCCACCACAGCAGCAAACACAATTCCACTCAATGTTTTGTAATCATGATAATGATAATCTCATCACTTCATTGCTGTTGTTCAACTGACATTAAGTAGATTTTTATTAATATTGTTTGCATTCATTGGGTATTACTCTCATTGAATTTTGTTAGAGTATTAATGAAATAATTATATGTTAAACCATTAGAGGCCTATCCTACTTAATTGTACTCGTCAGACTTCAAGTTCAAAAAGGTCGATCATATACACATGCAGAAAATGATTGACGCAGTTCTTGATGGGTTTTTTTTTTCTGTTCATTTCGCGATGGGGTTTCTCTTTGTGGGCTATTTTATCCCTTCTCAGCCTAAGGCCCCTCATTTGGGATGGCATGTAATTGCACAAACTGCGTCAATATGCACTTTTCAGTGATACCCATGGCTGTCCTGTGTTTATTTTTCCCTTTATGTTTTTCCATGCCATTTCAAAAAGCAAAATGAATAATTCAATTTGATATCTCTGATTCAAGTTTAAAGATTTTAAAACTTGTATAGCAGCATCCCTAAAAAAAAAAAATATCCAAACAAGTATTCTAATGCATAAAACCTATTAGTGAAGAATAACCACAATTCTTTACAACAAATAAAATAATGGAAAACGCATTTAAGATTTAATTAAGATAATCACAGCTATTTCTATTTGTGTGCTTTAAAGTCATTAACAAAACTGTTCAAACGGACTTTTTAACATCATTAGAAAAACGCCCGTCCCATAATAACAGGGCGTCGACGAGACATCTTTCTCTTTGCCTTTCCAATGTTTTACCTGCGAATCCAGGTGTATCTGCTTCCATGAAAGGTATTCAGGTAAAGGGCGATTAAATCGACTATTAGCGAATTTGCCCCGTTGGCACATGGTATCGACCGCGGAGTTTTTGAATTACATTCCTATACAGTTTTGCCAACTTCGAGATAGAATATACTTGATGAATTGGAGAAAAAACATACCTTAGACTCAAGATCCTCTCAACTGCATGAGGTAAAAATACTGAATATAAGAATACCTGGATGGGATGTCTATTAAGCGGCGCAACCGAGTTATGTCTATGAGTACGAAAAGAATCTATCAAGTTATTCGGTTCATTATGGCGGCAGAGACAAAATTGTAGATATGTACTCTAAATTTTAATGGTAATTTGACAAAAAACCCTAAATATCTAGCTAGGCACACTCTGACATATGGCGTTCACATTAATGATAAGAATCCAGCGTAGATATCGTAACTCTGTCTCCTAAAATTGCCTAAAATCAAATATTCATGAGATCATGAGTATCCATGATAAATCCAGCCCACAAAATCGACACTATATATTTGACATTGAAATTTTTTGATTTCATGGGATATGTCAATTGACGATTCGGGGAAATCCCTCGACTGAAAACGAGGCTCATTAGATGTCGATTTGTGTCGATGGAAAAAGTACTAAACTGATTGTAAATTTGATAAGGAGGTTATTATCGGTCACGGAGGCTTGGAAGTGCTTCAGATAAGGTATAAATAAGGTATGTGCTGAATTTTATAATATGACCAACAACAATTTTTTCGTTGTTGATAACCGTCTAGAATATATTCAATATGTGTAGTTCTGGCTACTGCATGAGTACGTATAGTGGAAATACATGGTGTGTTAGAGTAAGCATAAATGCAGGTCTATCTTCACGGCCCATTTATATAAGATACCTTATATTCTATAGCTTTTTTTCGTATCGGGACAAAGGTCACTCAAGCGTCGTAAGAAATCATCAAAGAGATGATATGAATGATCTAATTGAGTCTTATTTTCTATGAAGTGTCTAAAAAATAATATTTATAATTATGGTGAAAAGACAAATCCCATCTGCCATTCAGGATTACAATGTATCGATGATTGATTCGTCTCGAGGTGAAAAAAAAAAGGAGGAAAGTGAAAAAGACAGAAAAAAAGGAAAAAATCTGTATAAATATATATAACATGCACGACTAATAATAAATAAATAATTTATTCATTTATATAGCGCAACATGCACAATCATATGACTACGTTGGATGGCATTAAAAGACTGTGGGTACCCGCAAATTCCACTATTACTTCTGTCACTAGCATCCTCCTGTCAGACAATAGAAGCATCACATCCCTCAGTTTAAATAAATCATGCTCTGCTTTGCCCTCTAATCCTGAAGCAGCAGTTAAAGCTAGCCCCATTCGGGACATCATAGATAGTAATTATCAGTCCCCCCCCCCTCTTGACAAGAGATGAAATAAAATACATCCTTGAGGATATATGTATCCATTAGGTTCGCTTTTGAACTTTTTTTAGTTTTATTTTCTTTCTTTTTTTTTCTTTTTCTTTTTCTTTTTCTTTATTTCTTTAATTTTTTTTTTTTTTTTAACTACACAAATATGATATCATCTATCAATGTATACATGTATTGTATTTTGTGTGAAATAAATGATGAATGAATAGTAGAGAATTGAAGATGCACTCGCCTCTGCATGACAATATGCTGGAACTAGGAGATAATCTGGATCTCTGGATAATTTCTCCGTATCTATGTGTTTATGGAACAGTTGCACTGAGTGACGATCGAAGCAGACTTTATAACCAACGTTGAGTGAAACGTTTCAATACAAGCGTAATTATGAGCGTTGAAACAACACAAGGGGTTGTCTTGACAACATCAGCATTCGAGTTTAGAATCCACTTGAAGCCCCGGTAAGACAAGTGACAGGATATTTTGAAAACATTGGCGAGAATCGACGCTAGGGGAGATGTCTAAAAACTCTCACCGAAGTGCAATAATTATGGGCATTGCTAACCATGTTTGAAACATTGAAGAAATTTAATTTGCGAACTCGGCACAATCAACTACTGTGTTTTGACGGGCGAGTGTCATATCTGTGATGTGAACAAATGTTCTGCTGAACCAATCATGGGTAGATTCATGGGGTTACAAAGTATCACAGAGATACGCTATACAATTATAAGTCTCATGTGCAGTTGTGTCGATATAAGTCATAAATTGATTCCAACCCTGTCGTGTATTAACATAATTATAAATATATTGCACAGGCAAGTTGTTGATTGATATCACACGAGTTTGGGCAGCTAGCTACTTCGAACAAGCCATCATGCCACCTCTCAATTGCAAGAGAAAATATAGCATCAGTGTATGGATTTAATTCAATGTAATAAATGTCAAATGTAAATAGCAACAAAAAAGTTGTCCAATGTTTCTGCAGCTACTAATAACGAATATATACATGTATGTTTCGCCCATACTCTATCTCATAGGCACCTCGCACACTAAGCGAGCTCGGCCCATCCTCAACAACCGGAACATTTGACAGGTCACTTTAATTTTTCAGCCGTTCAGTATAACGTTCACCATTGTGAGCACAAACAGATCTCTGAACCAGGATACTGCAATTGTCAGCTACGATACTTGATGCATACTGCTCGATTACGGGGCTTAATCAATTGAGCACATTCATATAGTAAATCGATAGCTATAGACAGATCAGTCTCGAACTGCAATTATGAAGATACCGTCGCTGTTCTTATGTTTAGTGCTGTGTTCGGATCTCAGTGATATTTCGGCATTTGCAGGTGAAATAAACCATAAATAAATAAGTGAAGATAAATAAATAAGAAGTGGAAGCAGCTGCGACAGTATTATTTATTTAATATTTATTTAATAAATAAATATTAAATAAATAAATTGGTGTCCATCGAAGTGCATCTGTTCTGAAAATACATCTTTCGATCAATTGTGGATATCGTAAACTTGAGACGATTCCAAAAATGCCGAATTTTACCAGAATTCTAAATTTGAAAGGCAATCGTATCTCTGGAATACTGAGCGATTCATTCAAGGAGATGCAAAATCTGGTCAATTTGGACCTGCAAAATAACAACATTTCAACAATTGAAGAAAACGCCTTCAAAGGATTAATTAACCTCAAGGTATTTCATCTTGGAGGCAACAAAATAACGATTAATACATTGGAAATATCGGTGTTTGGGATCGTCATACGCCATTTGCCATCTTTAATGGTATTAGCTAGCTGTCGACATGATGCGCTTTACTCTGCGAGCTCAGTCCTTGAAGTCCCTAGGAGAGAACGCAAAATCGTTCGAGCTCAACTTGCCAAACAATCCTTTGATTTGTAACTCAGCCGATGGCTCGTTTTCCGATTTAATATTGCATCGCCTATTGTTAATGTCCTGCGAATGCACGAAAATCAGCGCGAAGGCCTTTACCAATCTCACTTTGAAATCGTTGCATCTGAATCAAAACAAATTACCACATTTTCCCGACTTGACTGACCACGAGGAAACTCTCACGTTTAGACAGAGTCTTTTCGTCATGAAGCTGATAAATAATGTGATTTCTAATCTGAGCAAAGCTAATTTTCAAGGGTTCGATTCACTGGAACAACTCAACATCGAATATAACCAAATTCGTCATTTACCGGACGATTGTTTCGAGAATTTGAAAAGTATTAAATCGCTGAACTTTAATAAAAACCATATTCACGCCGTTCAAGAGTTCGCTCTCAACAACCCGACGTTAAGATATATCAACCTGCAAAATAATCCTCCACTTGTTTTCTCCTTTCGAGGAAAGGACCTCTTCCGGCATGCCACGGGCATTGAAACAATTTACTTGGCTGATTGCCGATTTGAACAGGACACTCCTAAATATCTCTTCCAAAACCTTACTTCATTGAAATGGCTCAAGCTCGAGAGCGTCAAGTTGTCTTCTTTTGGTAGATACGGTCTCCGTGGATTGGCAAATCTGAGTACTCTGCACTTGGACAGCTTACTTTTAACAGAACTCCATGATGAAACATTTGCTGGTTTGGACTCATTAACAGAGCTATACATCACAGCCAATAGAATCCGAATAGTTAACACCTCCTCCTTTCCAGGACGTCTTTCGCAAAACATCAAGAAGCTTGACTTCAGTGACAACCCCTTTGACTGCTCATGTGAACTGTTTTGGTTTATGAATTGGGTGACAGACAACAAACATAAGTTAATGCAATACGGAGATAGGACCGATCGATACAAGTGCAGCAGTCCAGAGAGTATGAAAAACGTTCATTTGTCAGACCTACACCTCAGCCCTGAAGAATGTATCTCCAGACCTTTGAACGTTGCGGTGTGGGTCAACCTTGGTGTGTGTTCATTTCAAATGTTTGTCACTCTGGTTGCGTCTGCCGTGTATCGTTTCCGCTGGCATCTTCGACTGTATTTCTTCAACCTGTGCATGTGGTTGAGACCAACGCCAGCCAGGAGGATGCAGAGAGACTTTACGTTTGATCTCTTCGTCAGCCACGGTTCCAATAACACTGTCTGAGTCAAGAATGTCCTTCTGCCTGAGTTTGAAGTACACACGCAGCCTCCTTTCAAAGTCTGCATGTATGGTCGCAACTGGTTGGCAGACAGGAACATCGATGAGTGCATTGTTGAGAGCCTGACGCAGAGCAGAAAGACTCTAATGTTGGTGACCAATGCCTTCGCTGAGAGCCAGTGGTGTCAGTTCGAGATTGCCATGGCTCAACTAAGGATCATCGAGAATGATAATGACAATCTATTGCTGGCTGTCGTGGAGGATATTGACTATGTCAACATGACCCCAAGACTGCGATTGATAATGAAGAGGAAGGTGTACCTTCGATGGACGGAGGATGAGGTCGGGAAAGGCCTGTTCTGGGAACGTCTTAAGCAGATGCTTAGGGCTGAGAGCGGCAGTCTGGTGGAGACGATGCCTCCCCGAGAGGAGCTGCGCTCTGTTCTCTCATAATAGCACTGCCCTCGTTCTGAAAACTGTAAATTAAGTTATAGCTACTAGTACATGTGTTGATTTATATTCCAGTTATATTATTAATATATGCATTAACTGATTTATACTTGCCTATGCTTAGCGTGAGCGATTTGTAAAACTCCAACCATTAATTATAATAATGGCATATCTTTCATCCCTTGAATAAATGTATAACAATTTAGTTAAATTGTCCAACCAATTGGTAACATCACCCATCCTGCAATTCCCAACACATCGCTTCCTTTCTTCACAAGTTTGGTCATCGTCCAATTGCAGAGTTTAAACGATGTCCCTCATGAGGTTCATGTGCGTACTAATCATCATTATGCTGTTCGAGTGCGTTTCTACAAGGATGAAGCTGGCGACCAAAGGTTCTATTCAAAGCTGACAGGCAACCATCTGTTTGTGAATATGAATTCAGACTGGACACAATAATGGTAAACAAATTATTTTATTATGTAATTCAGGAAGTGAGCTCCAAGTTTTGAGTATAATATTGGTGAAGCCTCTTGGTCCATTTTCGCCAGTAGGCGCTCAGTTGGTGAGGACTGAGTTGGTAGACGTGCGCTGGAGACCCGTCCTCATACGCAATTACGAGGACTGCACGGTGAACCTTAAAGAGGAGAGACAAGTCAGAAAACATGTTTATGTAATTACGCAGACGTTGAGATCAATTCATAACCTAAAAATAATCTCAGGGATTCTTATTGCAATCCTGAAATAAGCAGATTCGAAACCAGTGCATGACAGTTCTTTTGTATGCTTATGTTCCCTTAATCGCAAACCCATAAAAAACGTTGATAAACAATATTTTTTGGCGGCAGAGGTTCAAAAAGAAGTTAATAAATAGATAAAGAACTCATTTTGTATAGCGCTATACCCACCAAAGAGCTCAAAGTGCTGCCCATAAATCAGGAAAATTTGTTTTTTTCGGTTATCAGGTCACCATTAGAAGTCCCGAGCTAAGAGACTGTACGTTGGTATGTAGTCACCGAGGGGGATCGAACACCATACCCTTGGATTGAAAAGGTAAACTGAGCCAAACAGTTAATTTGAATATATTATATCAGACATATTGTAAGTGTCCGTAATGCATTATCTCCATGACAATTGACCTTCACAGTTCAAATACTAAAATACGAAAAGTCAGAGGCATGAAATTGGGCATTTTCACAGCAGACGATCCTTAGGACGCCATTCTTATTTTCTGTTGTGGAACTTCTACAAATACATCACGGAAACGTTGTTTTTAAGCTTGAATAAGCAAAGAACCTTACACATTATTCGTGAAGAATGCTATTTTAGTAAATAAATAACACAAAATGGAGTGCAAAATAAATAAAGCATAAAATGCGAGCCCAAAAAAATACAGAGATCAAAGAATGAGTGGATAAATAAATAAAATTAAAAGTTTAAACTGAATGATATCAAAGAGTTGATTATGTAAGGAAACCCTGGTTAATTACACGTCTCGTTAGGGGTGGGAAAAATATTGGAATTCCTAATTTTATTTCACACGTAAATCAGTCGTGTGAATGGTTGAAGTATGTGAAACGCCTTCCTTATATGTTAAAAAAACTGAGGGTTCAGTCATTGTCAATTATTGTCGAAGATTATGTATACCGTTGTATATTATTAATAACCAGAAAAAAAAAGTGCAGCAGACTAACTTCAAAATAGGTTATATACAATAAGAACTAAGTATATGTCAGAACTTATTTACTCAATTTGATAATTTTATCAAGTTCAACAAGGCAAATAAATCAAGTTATTGACATCGAGATTGAGATTAATGCAATTAAGATTTGTAAGAGAACCCATGAGCTGAAATCCGACATGCTCATGTTTTGAATCTTTCAATAGAAAAACACATAAAAGATTGGGTCACTGAGTTGAGTTAAGGGCACTCTAATCAATGCATAGCTCTCTATCATTTCAATACTTTAATGGTCTAAAAAAAATTTTTCAAAGTTGTTTTTTTCCTGCTTCAGAATTACTGTCTGCAATCAATGATAATAAAAGTTTAAAAGAAACAAATTACTTTGAGAGCGAGATTTCTTCAGTTTACAGATGTGTCTTTTTTGTGGAGATTGAAGATGAAGCAATTGCGGTTTTATGGCAAAAATCTTTCAACTTTAATGGTCATTAATTTGTCGCCAAGTATGAGAGGAATGTGATTCATTTTGAAAAGGAAAACAAAATTTCTCTGTCAAAAAGGAGAAATCTTTGGGCATCCTTTTTCCTCTTTAGAGATTTTGAAACAAAACTAATTTTTAAATTAAAAATGAATTTTGGTGGATTCTACATGTATATTAATTTGAAATGGCAAATCAGCAGAGGATATTTATTTAGAATATTTTTCAAGTCAGATGCAAGGATATGCAAGGGTCAACTGAGGTCTTCAGATAAGTAAATTATCATCTATTCCTATGAATGTGATCAGGGTTTATAAATAAACTTTTCCTTTAAAAAGAAAATCCATCCTATTCTCATTCTCAAGATCAGCACAGTTCATGACAAGCATTGAGTTATTACGGCACTACATATTAGGTCATTTAAATGTAATAAATAAATGAAATGAAATATAACGATAAATCATAAATCTAAGCAGATATAAAGGACAATACAAACACAATGACACTCACTGGATCCTTGAATTCGAAGTTCGGATCGTGGTTGAGGGCTCCGATGTAGGCGGCCAACTGGACTGGGTTGTCATAGGTGTGCTGCAGACGAGATTTCTGTTTCTTTGAAGTTTTCCAATCAATCAAACAGAGGGAGTTCCTGTGAGAGAACGTTATGATTTACGAAGTGCGTTATGATTCATGAATTCATGGTTAGGACATTATGAAGCACACTCACTTGTAGTAAGCCACACAGTCAAAGATTCCGGTGTATTTCAGTATTGGGTGTTGGACACGCGCTTCCGTGAAATGCACATCTCCAATGTGAGTGAAAACGCGACTCATGCTCTTCCAGTGTCCTTCGATGAGATGCGTGATATCCAACTCACTTTCTTCTGCACCATGGAGACACTGCTCTATGCAAGCATGCAACTGGTGACCCCGTTTGAACGTCTCTGTAAGGATGAAATTCGTTAATAGACGTTGAATAGCACACAATGCCATAAAGAGTTATTATTCCCTTACATTTACATATATGTACCACATTATACAGAACTTCTCACCTAATTTCAAATTCTGGAACCCTTCCAATCCGAGCTCTTCAATCTTTTTCTTCTCCCACATATCAAGAGCAGCTCTTGATTCAGCCGACATGGTTTTACCAAGAATCCTGGTGACACTGGGTAATCTTCCATTTGGCAGAGGATTGAATTGAATATCACTCAAATCAGGAGTCCTCTTATCACTCGGAAGCAAGGGAAAAACAAGGATTTTGTCCATGGGGGATTTGGGGGCAGGGAAGTCACGAGGAAAGAATTTCAACGGAAGGGAGGATTCCTTAACAACTGATGGAAATGTCATCTTCTTCCGGGATTGAACTTTTGACGGTTTTTGTTTTAAAGGAATCTCTGAGGGATCGTCATAATAATCAACAAATTCCTCTTCTTCCTCGTCATCAGATTGTGAATTTTTGTCCATCGTTGCAATATCAGAAATAAGCTTATTTTCACTTTTCATCACTTCGGAACTGAGTGCCTGTGAAATATCATCCTTATTTCTCTCAGATGAAGGTTCATCCACAATATGATCATTTCCACTTATTCCTTCAGTAGATGATATTGCACTGCTTGAGTTGGGGAACTGAAGTTGACTGTCCTCCTGAATCAAGGCTTTCATTTTCTTATCGCTCAATCGTGATAACACCTCGGTATCCCCAACTGCGGCGAATACTTCATTTCCAACGGAATATTCTGTTTCTCTACTAGATTCATCACCAAACAAGAGCTGCGTTTCTTTTCTGTATCGTTGAATCTCTTTAATCTCTTTCCAAGTCCATTTACGTTTATCCCCTGCATCATTCGGATTAGATTTAGATTTAGATTTATCCCCAGCCAAAGGTGGCTTACTTTTCTTAGAGTAGGAACATCGAACATTCTTCACAGAAGAGATCTCCAATCGTCTCAGATTCATGGATTTCAGCACACATATCGAAGCACGATTCATGGCAATTAACCTGAAAATATAACGAATGAATGAACCAATGAATTGGTTTCTACTTGGCTGATGTGGAAGGCATAAATCTAATTTCTGGAGTCGGAATAAGGCGGATATATCAAACATTTACACTGATATACAGTCGGCCGGTGCATGAGTATATGAAAATTATATGAAAATTATTTCTCGATAACTCCTCAATCATCAGTCAATGTTCCTAAAGTTCTATTGTTCAATTACCATAGATTCTATGTAATTCCACAAGTGTAACTGATCTGATTATCAGTTACAGTTTGGCATTGTCGCCCCAATAGCGCACATTGTGGTTTATTATTGAGAGGGGATCGTCAAATCGAATGACCCGAGATGGCCGAAATGGGTATAACTTATGTGTTACCAATACCTGATGATGTAACAAGAGTTCAAGTTACTTAAAACACAATAAAGTTAACAATAATAACATCGCCGGCCGAGAGCGCTCGGGTTGTGAGTTTCCGGTGTTGTGAGCATGCGCAGAAGATGTAAACAATAGCACGTTTCCTGGGCACCAAACGTTATGACCATATATGTCGTAAACATTATGACCGTTATGATTCTGGGGGAAGCTGAACATGCTGCATGTTTTCCTACGTTTTTGCCGTCATCAACTTCACGATCGGCGACAGGCAGATAACATAGCGCTGAATTGGCTTCTCTCTCATCGTTACCTTTAAAGTTAACATTAAACTCTGGTGACAACGATTTAATGTGCTTGCGAACGTATTTCATTATTGATAAACAGACACATGTGCGACCACGTCTTATTGTTGTTGAAGAAGTCACATGACAGGATCATGTGATGTAAACACAAAATGGCGAATTAGCCGAAGCTTCATCCTTTCGAAAAAAAATCGCATTTTTTTATTTGTAGCCTCGATCGCTCGAATAAATCGTTTGTAAGAGGTGCAATGTTTAAACTAATTATATAACGGTTCTATTGAGTGTATTCCTAATTCCTATGTGTGCAATGCTTGCAATGGCTCTCAACGAGCACGCGCTATGGCTCTAAATGGATCCGATATGTGCCTGTAATGTAGTGCATTTATGCAAACGGATATTTCAGGCACACTTGTGGGCTTAGATTCTATGCATCAAAGGTTTTGAAAACAAATGATTGTAATGCTGCGAAATACTTTTAAAAATAATATTTTAATATATGATAATAATATGAAAACTGATAATACGCGCATTTACAACACATGTCATTATTATTATTGCTGAGAAAATGTATGTCAATGGATGGCATGAATAAAATGATGCTTATTATTATAACGCATAGGATTGCTATCATAACGCACTCGCCATCTAGAAACAGAGAAAGTCAGTTGCTTAAATGGCATAATATTGTGTTAAAATTAGTGTCAAAAGTTGCTCAGGATATTTATATAACTTTTGATAATCAAAATTATTCCAGGTTGATAACGAAGGAATGTTTACCGGAGTTTTCATATATTTTCGTTCGGCCTTCTTACATCCAACTCAAGTGAAGTTTTAGTCAATTTAAATTGTTCCCCCCAATCTCTAACTCATTAGGATAAAAAAATATAGAGGTACCAAATAAGATTAATCAAAGTATGAAAATAATTATTTTTCGAATCGGAAAATTTACTAAGATAATTGTCATCTAATACAATTTTAATCAAATCATTTAAATGGAATATACCCGATTATGATGCATCTAATAGTTTTCTTTCAAAATGCATTGCGGTGTATATCAATATTTCAATAACGCTTTCATCTTCGAGAATCTAGTACCTCCAGAAAATTGTCTGCAAATACCGTTTGCGTATTCAGCGGTTTCATAAACTCCTTTTTATGAAATTTAGGCTGAATATCTTCGGATCCAAGTTCTAAATAATCTACGCCAATACATCACGACCAATGGCCAGTGGATTTCAGATGGACAGCGATTACGCGTTAGCGTTGAAACTTCAGAAAGAATGGGAGGAAGAATCCGGAAAAGGAGTGAGCGATAATACAGTGTTTTCTTCACCGAAATGTAATGCCAGCCAAGCAAGAAAGGAAACCAAACCAACGTGTATAGTGGACCCTGAGTGGGAACTCATCGATCCGAATCCCGATGCTAGATTGCTATTTATGGAGTTTGATAAGAAGTATTTCTGGGGAAAATTAGCTGGAGTTGAAGTAAGATGGAGTCCACGAATGACACTGTAAGTATTAATTATTCTCCATGCCGCATCGTAAGCAGTTAAGCATAATTTAATTATGCTTGATTTTGCTTTACAGGTGCGCTGGTGTGTGCTGCTATGAAGGCAGAGGTGGTTTATGTTCAGTCCGTTTAAGCAAACCTCTGTTACAGCTTCGTCCGAGAAAAGACCTCGTGGAAACCCTACTAGTGAGAATAAATATGTAATATTTACATATTTCAGTAAAACCCCGCTAACTCGAAAACGGATAACTCAAAGACCCCTCTTCGTCGTAGTGTTTTCAAAGTCCCGACGACTCCCCTATACTTTAGCATTACAGAGTGTTTTCGCTGGTCCCTTTAAGTTTGAGTTAGCGGGGTTTCACTGTGTTATATGCATTAAATAAAAATTTATTGATCTGATTAAGTCTCACTGCTTAAACAGATCATTTTCTGTGTCATATCAAATTATCAAATTTGTTCGCTCTTATAGTTAATCTTTTTTTTGTCTTACAGCACGAGATGATTCACGCTTATTTATTTGTGACTCAGAACAATCGAGTAAGTTTTTTAATTACAAGTTCACCATTCTCTATTTTTGTACTGTTATAGGATCGTGATGGACATGGCCCAGAATTCTGTAAACACATGAATAGAATCAACCAAGAATCTGGCACAAAAATCACGGTAAGAACTCACTTCCAGTCTGATCACATTCTCAGCTCATACAGTTTTTATTCAGATTTATCACTCGTTTCACGATGAAGTTAGCAATTATCGGCAGCACTGGTGGCGCTGTGATGGGCCGTGCAAATCGCGGCCTCCGTACCACGGATACGTGAAACGCGCTATGAACCGAGCCCCCTGCCCACGTGATCCCTGGTGGCCAGAACACCAGCGGACGTGCGGAGGTACTTACACTAAAGTTAAAGAACCGGAGGGTTACGGCATTAAGAAGAACAAAAACGAAGAAAGCAAAGGTTTGGATTTTGATCTACATAAATTTATTTATTTCCGTACTTTTAATTTCAGTTTCACCCGTGAAAAACCAAGCTAGTGGAACCAGAGATATTCGTGACATGTTGCAGAAGAAATCTCCTCTTAAAGAACGGGCTCAGATTTTCGTCGGTGGTGGTAAAACAGGGAACGCTAGCAGTACGAACTCAGAGGCAGGGTTTTCGATTGTGAGGCGTCTTCCAGGAATTGGTCTTGTGCGCAATGAACGGCCTTCAAGTTCTTTAGGACGCAATCCTGAAAATTATATTGACCAACCGAAACGCGATCATACGAAGCAACAGCCGACCAGCGCATTAGGACGCAAGCCTGACAGCCCAAAGACTAATCACCGGCCAATGTCAATCAGCGACCGTAATCCTAGCACATTCAAGTCGAAATCTACAAAAACTAGTAAACGGAAACGTTTTCGTGATCTGTGTTTTTCGTCTGATTCTGAAGATGAAGCCCCCATGAAAAAACAATCGTTTGACGGCACAGAGAGAGTTGGACAGAGTGTGGTTGTCGAAGGATTCCGATCAGTCAGTGGGAAAATGAAGACTAAAGGAACTCCTACTAATACTAGAACTAGCACATCTAGTATGTCTAGTACTAGTACTAGCATTCCTAGTTCTACTACTGGTATGTCTAGTGGTAGTATGTCTGGTACGAACACCAGCAGTCCTATTACTAGCTCTTATAATGGTTCTGCATCAAGTAGTAATGTGAAGGAGACAGTTGATTCTGAATCTTTGATTGCTAATGTTGCTTGTCCAGTTTGTTATCAACGTATGCCAGATAGCGTTATTAATGCACACTTGGATGAATGTTTACGTTGAATGTTTATTTTAAATTTATTAAACCATTTTAGTTATACTTTTATACTTGTGTTTGTTTGGAATTTTTAGCACTTTTTAGTTTTTACATTTCCAATATGAGTGAATTCAAAACTGACAGAACAGTACTTGAAATTTTATTCCTGTATATTTACTTGTATAAAGTATACTTATATAAATGCAATGATATGGACGGATTAACTAATATATTCAGCTGTTGAAGTATTGATCAGCATTCAGAGAAGTTCTTCGGAGCAGATTTTTGTTGTTTTTTTGTTGATGTTGGTGAGGGGGAAAAGTAGGACGGGGGAGGGGAGGCTTGACTGAGCATTGGCGCTTCCCCTCCCGGTTCTTGCCAATTCTTCGGATCTCGGCTCGGACGCCCAAACTCTTCAGTTATGTCAGCACTATTATATGAAAGAACAGATTACTGAAGGAGAACATCTGAAGCTGAGGATTGCTTACGTTCCCGGGAGGTGAGGCATGTCGTATACTTCCATTCTGCGTGCTGGTTGCATGTCGCCGTACCTCAGTTTGAAGTGTTCATGTTCTTCATAGTCTTCCAGTACTATGGGTGGCTCCTGTGGTTTCACTTGCCTGTGATTTATTCAGGTTATTAAAAAAAAACTTGCATGGAAATGGGATGTGCACCTTTTGGCGAAACACAGCCAACCTTTCTTCTTTGCTAAGCAGACAGGAAGCAGGAGAAGCAGAAGCGCGAGCAGACATAGTAAAGTGAGCACCGCGATCCCTTCCGGGGTGTCTGTCAACCAGCATAAGTATGTGGGGTGCACGGATATTGGCTGGTAAGCTGCAAAAGCTGTCGACCGAAGAAGGCTCCGAGGATCCCCTTCAATCAAGGAGAATCTGAAACATTGCCCCAAACCCTATTTCAACTCACCGAACAGATTGCGGCGCAGTTCTCTGAGAAGATCATCCTTCCCAACGAAGACCTTCCTGATTAAGAGAATCTCTTGGATGTCGCTGAGGGGACTGGAAGGGTCGATCGTGGTTGAGTTGTCTTCGATGGCATAGACAGTGACGTACGTTCTTTAGAAGGACCACATCGTGATAGCTTATAGATATTTACCCAAAGATATACCTATCATGATCAAGGTAGACATTATCAATGGCAACCACCCAAGGATAAAGATCCTTATTAAGTTGATGGATGAATTCAGACTGAATTGGAATGAAGCTCTGCAATGGCATTTTAAGCTCTATGGAGATCAGTTCTGATGATGGGCTGTATGTGGAGACGCGCACCACGGCCACACTGCCAAATACACCATGATGAATATGCAGTCGTGTTGGACAATGTGGGTCATCCTACTCGGAGAAGTACTCATCAGGAACTCCATTGTCTCTGACATTGACGTAGAGGTGGTAATCTCCGTACGATTTTAGTTTCCTTGAAGGAACTACGACTCCAGATTGTGGAAGGACATTGAAGTCATCTTGCAACACGAGATGGTAAAACTCCAGTTGCTGCACTTCATCTGTTGAGGTATACAAATGGTACTGTTGAAGTACATGTAATCCAGAACGGTGATGGTTTATACTGAGCCTAAAGGCATTACACATTTACCTAAATTTATATTTGCGAGATATGTGTAGTCACACAACTAAAACTAGGAATGCATTTAAAATATATTTGAGGTCATACATGCACAAAAGAATCTGTGGTGTTAATTGCTGCCCCTGATCAAGGTGGTCAATGTATCAGTTTGCGAAAATTCAGATCTTACAAACGTTTGTGCAATCGCTTCTGAAGTATAGCGTAAGTCTTGACCACTCACTAGAATCAGGATCCAACACAGTCAAACCGAGGACAGAAGTTCCAACTTCAACATCAGATCTCAGTTCAATGTCATAATAATTCGGAATGAACTGGGGACGGTGGGTGTTGCATGGAACCACTGCAACTTCCACTGTAGCAGTGTCTTCAAACGGCGGTGAACCACCATCGCGAGCCAGTACAGTGAATTTAGCGTGAGGGATCTCGGTGTGATTGATCGGTTGAATCATGGTGATGTTGCCATGCACGGCGTCGACCTGTTGTACAGAACACAGATATAAACCTAACTGTTTGACTATACAGCTATGCCCAGATACCTGGAAGTACTGGTTCGCCCAATCTTCTACGATCGAGTAGGACACGAGACCATACACAGGTCCGTCAGCATCGGTTGCCCCTACGGTTATTCCAGTAGGCATTCCACCCATGGCGCACTCTGTGAAATGATTACATGTAAACCTGATAAACAAAGCAAACCAATTGACCAGTGATTATTTTGATTCTCTTATCAAGATGATATATCAATAATTCTGGTTTATTGCTGTGCTCATTCTCTGAGTTCGTTCACAAATCACAATTTAATGCAGGTATGATATAAACATTACCGTTAACCGTTCCATTGTAGAAACTTGGTTCAAAAACAGGTGCATGGTTGTTGACATCATGTACAGTGAGCACTAAATCAACGTCACGTTCGGCAAACGCAGCGTTGGAATCATGTGCTCTGAGACGGAACTTGAAAATCGTCGACGCCTCGTGATCTGGAACGGTCATCAGCCCATTGACATTGACGCCCATCGTGGCATTGTCTACTGAGATGAGATATGCGTTGGGTTCATCAAGGATTATAACATCAAGCCAGTCTCCGATGGGTAGGTCACGGTCCGAGATGATCAAAGTCACTCCGGGTATCCGAGTTCCAATTGGCTTTGGGTATGAGTAGTGTATGAGCTCATATATTATGCAACGCGATCAATTACCTGTAACTCATCAATATCAGCTTGTATCGTGTGAGGAGCTTTCATGACAGGCAGTTGATTGACCCATGTGATCTTCACCTTCAACGATTTGATTTCACTCGCAAATAAGTCATCTTCAACCACGATGTATAAGAGGTATTCACTGGTTTTGAAATAATCAAATTCTGCTTGCTTTGTTTTAATTTCCCCTGTGACAGTGTTGATCTCAAAGAAGTTCCACCCGCTCGATGGTATAATCCTTCGAATGCTGAACTGTGAGTCGCTTCTCGAGTCCTTCGGTTCTGTAAGTTCAACCTGAAAGTATGAAATTAGAATATGCAGTGATAAGTTAATAAAACTAGATGATTAGATGATGAATTCTGACATTAATTCAGATCACATTTCAGCTCAGTTCAGTATAAATACACATGCAAAAGACAATTAAATACCACATACGGTGAAAATAGATGTGCTTCCAAGTGTTTCTTCGATTTCAACAATATCGGGAAGATTACCAATCACAGGAGGTTGTCTCAAGTTCTCTAAGTTAACGGTGAACAGTTGGGGTCCAACAGCATACTCCTTCGAATCCGTTGCAGTTATCCACATTTGGAAGGAAGCAGGGTTAATGTGATCCTGAAAGATGGCGTTGTCGTCCCATTTAATTTCCAACTTGTTGATATTATCTGAAATAGAGATGAAGTTATGAGTAAGAAATTTAGAGCCTGGAATATCATATGTGTTAAGGTGATGAGTAGAGGTGACCTATTAACTTACTCTGTGTTTAATTTTGCTGTGGTTATACAGGCTTTGCCTGTGTTTGTACGATTTGGGGCACAACTTGCACTGAAATGTCTCCATCCTCTAAGAGATAATCAGCGATACTGAAGGGTCAGAAGGCCAAGATGCAATTAGCGATTACTGACGGTCGGAAGTTCGCCGAGAAGAAAGAACCGGGAAACAAGCGCATCCATGACTGTCAGGTAGCAAATACTTGGAAGGCACCGATCTCCTGCACTGTCTATGAGAATCACAGGCTGCCCCACATCCATGGTTCTAGTATATAACACACCTTCTTTCACATCTCCACACCACACATCTCTCTCTCTCTCTCTCTCACGTGCTTCTACAAAGACCACTTACTTGGAACCTTTCTTTATTTTTGAGTACTTTAGACTATTTTATTGAAGGTAAATTAAAGCCAATATGAAGTGATTGGTTGAGTCTTCGTTATTACGAGCTTGGAGCTTACCATCCAACGAGTGCATAAATGACGTAGCCCTGGAGTCACTACGTCAATATGGTTAATAATATACGACAATGAGAGTGTAATTATATCACCAAATGCGGTTCTGTGCGGTTCAACCCTCGCTTTCTGATTACCGCCATACTGACGCTCCATTTTGTTCGGTCACCGTGATAGAAATGTATACGATTTTTCTCTATGTATACTCACTACTCTCTCTGAATTGTGTGAAGACCAAAGGAGGGCTAGGGAATGGTGGGATTGCATTAGTTATGAGAAAAGTGACATCCGAAGATAAATCTATAGGGTCTTCCGCAATGACGGTGTGAATCGGCTGCGAAAAACAAATGAGCAATTAGATCACCATGACACACTCTCTTAGAATACTGTATACATACCGATGGAGGTTGTGGATCTTTTGTGTTCAATGTGCTTGAGTGTGGTAAGTCATGCACCAAATGTGGCTCATTAACATCCGTGTATATAATAGTGAGCTTCCCAGAAGCAGAATGAGCAGAGCCATGACTAGCATTTACACCAATTTCACACTGTTGGGCCGTCATTATCTCTGCCGTTGTAATCAACCCTGAAAATTAATCAGGATGTTGTTTTGTTTCACTAATGGGATGTTTAGCTAACCGTCATCATTGATGGACAAACTGTTTTTACAGTCTTCATCGGAAAAACTATAAGTAAGCAATGGTGGGGTGGCTGGGTTGGACGAGAAGTTGTAGAAAGCGTGAGCGTGGTATACCACGTGACCAATAGGGGTGTATTCTGGGAGTTCGACTTGCGGCTCCTTCACGTTCCCGTCGTCGTCACCCAAATTCAGCCACACCGGCACGTCAGTCTCTGTGATTAAAATTCGTTACAAACAACTAATTACTTATAACGAAACAATCAGCGTCGTTGTAACGAGTTTTCGATAAATAACCGCCCGATACGCATCACTTCATCCTAAAAGGTACGTAGCAGAACAGCAATTTGCCAGGTTATAGGATCACACGGAATCCCGTCGGGTATATTATATTTGAGAGTATATGATTACTCTTCCCCTTGTATTCGACATTACAAGTACACGAAGGGAAACTTTCCCTTCGTTTTTCCTTCGTGTACGCGTAGAGATAACTCACGTGCACCCACTGTGATCTGAAGTGAGTAATCCCTAATCAACTCCTTGGTGAGATCTTCTGAATATGCGTCCCTTTCCCATTTGCAATGATCCCCAGGATTCATTGAGCACGTGCTGGAAGGTTCCAGAACACGGACCCTTCCATAACGTAGTGATCCAGATTGAGACCACGCATCATAGGGAATTATTGCTTCGGTGCCATTGTACTGAGGAGGCTTCTCGTACCTGTCAAAGTGATGAACCAGCAATTTTATGAATATATGTCAATAAGATATTTATCATTTCACACACCATCCCATGATATCACCTGGCTGCACAGGTATCTGCTGGTCGCCGGGCAATTTAAATACTTGAACCGTATCTGAAAAACGGAAAAATATAACTTTGTTCTTCTTCGGTAATTCGTTGCATACCATTTGTGCATGTCTCCGTTGTGAATAAATTGGGATATTCTGCCACGAGAGAGAAATGATCATCAAATGTTTGTCGCCATATTTGGAAGATGATGTCATAGCATTCTTCAGAGCCTTCATTTTGGTAAAAGGACCATTCCTGATTGGCAAAACAAATTTAGACAATGAAATTATTGCCGTAGAATGCTTGGTAGTCCTATGGTTAACCAAAATCTCAGCCTAACCATAAGGTTAACCTAACCGTAACCCTAACTCAATCATTCTATAGCGTTGCCATTTTTGTGGCCTCACCTTTAGTATTCCGTTGCATTTTATGTAACCACTGTCCAGAGCCAGGTATGCCTGGTGAGATTCAGGTGGATCAAGGAATTCTCTGAAGGTGAGGTCAGGTCCGACCGGAGATTCAGCACAATCTGTAATCAGTAATTAACTCCAGTATTCATGACATGAACTACTTAGATATATTCTGCAACCAGGAATCCAAAATAAGTGTACGTTATACAATAGCCATTATTGTTAGCTATAATACAATATGTGATGCATGTACCACAAGCGTTGTTAGAAAAGTTAGAAAAGAACACGCTATACTAGAGACGTAAAATCGGAGGTTAGATAACACAATGAATCATAAGAACACACGTATCTTTGTTATTTTCCTGGTATAATTAGTTTTTGATTGAGCACACATCTACTGATATCACTGTCAAAGGCTCATTTTTGGTGTCAAACGTTTGATTTGTAGGCCTCTCACAACACTTTTTCTCAACATTTGATCGCTAATTTTAAACTTTAAACACGGATATTGCGCTGGGAAGGTGCAATAAGAAATACACGCTCATTTTTCATCATTCGATCAAATGGCCAAGCAGCCATTAAAACTAATTATTTCGCCACGTATGTTAAATATTTGTGTTATGTAAAAATATATATATATATACCTAAGGCAATCTGTTACTGCCTTAAAATTTTGCCTTGCTGATAATTTAGTTTGTTATGTGCCACTATCTAAATGAAAATTTTAGAGTGACACAATATTGATCATGCCCAAATATTTATGCACAAATTTGTATAATTATATCCCTCTATTTTAACAATTTGATGATATTTACATTCCTAACATGATACTTCAATCTCTCACTAAAGGAATATATCATGCTCTTTTGGGAAAATAAAATAATGAGCCCGAAACCTTTTGTTGTGTCATTTTTTTTTTTTTTTTTTTTTTTTTTTTTTTCGAAATGTAAAAATACAATTAAAAAGTTGCTGGCGCGCTTTTATGGGACCATTAACCTATTTAAGATTCATTGACCACAATCAAACTTGGCACATACATGCAAATTAACGTAAAAATATAATTGACAACTAATTGTATAATTCATTTGATATTTTTCTGTTTTACTAATTTTTAATCATCAGAAAGAACATAAATCTATGCCAGTTCTAGTTCTCTCTTCTCTTCATTTGACTATTTTATAATAATTTTATCAATTTTTTACACACATTTAGTTTTCATTGCTCTGATGTGTTTATGAGGATCGTTCGGTGATATCCGTCGATAATTAATTATCTAAAATCGATGTTGAATTAGTGCATAAATCAGGAGTTTGACGAAATGCAGACCTCTACTTCACTCAAATTGGCACCAAAAGTGATCACGTAACTTTCTAGGAAATTCAAAGCTTGCCACTTTCATTTGGAAAGCTAACCTATGTTCATGTCAAACTTCAACCTTTTGTGATAACGCGTTTCATGTTAGACGAAAACATTTGAAACAACCCTCGTATTTCATCTTACACCCTGAATGGTATGGCAATTTGTGTACATTCAAATCAATAATAAAACATTGACATAATATGAATAAAAATGAATCAATTGATGCAATTATATAATTAAGATTGCAAGATGCTTCATAATTACATGTAAGAGGAAATCGGTAATTAATTTGTAGTTACTATTTTATTATATCTTTAATCACTTCATCTTGAGTTACACAAAATCTGTTACCATGTTATGCTCTTTCATAGTGTCGGTATTAAAATTCCCGATATGGTTAAATCTAAACATGTGCCACTCTGTAGAATCTTCTTCCATAATACTTCGTACATACCGTGGTTATAGAGTAAGTATGTGTGATATCAAACATACCTTCTTGTAGCGAGGTGGACACCCCGATGACCAGCAAAAGCACACACTTCGTGAGCGAAATCATGGTATGCACTCATTTCCAACTGTCGTTGTTTACTCTGCTGTTATGGGCACTCGAGTTTCTTATCTATCTTGTACCTTGGATGCCATGCTTGATCACTTAATACGCAGCCTAACGGCAATCTTTATTCTTCGATGCCACCAAAAGACATAAAAGGCTAAAATAACCCCAAGTTATTGCAGAATATTGATTACAGAAATATTAGCTGCACATGCCGATAAATTATCCATCCTCAAATTTATTGTAGCTTTTGTAAAGTGTCTTCTTTGGTTGTTTATAGAATAGTTATTTAAACGGGGGGAAAATGTCTGTTTGATACTGGTTCCCCCGCTTGTGATGTAAACAGCACCTCGTCATTTCCATCCAGGAGGAAGACCAGACTGGGGTCTGTGACGTCACAGCAGTACGAAGTCCATCTGTCGACGGTCGACAGAAGGACTTCGCACTGCTGTGACGTGACATAATACAGACCTTGTTCAATCCAGGCATCGCGCAGCTCATTGCCAAGCCGTTTCTCGCCGGGTAACCCTCCAAGATCGGGGTAGCTGGTCCACTTCCTATCAGATTCAATTTATACGCATAAAACTGTGTGTTGTGTTGCTTTTGTAGCAATTTTGGGAGATATATGTACATGCAGTTTCTGATTGATAAAAATAAACTATGCAAATTAGCTCACGTGAACTCAGTTTCGGTTCTCTTATTCCTGCTCACTATTTACTAATTGTGTTTATGTTTGCATTGTGGTTGTTGGAATTGACATCAATGTATGCGATTAAACAGCTTTTGCAATTGTCAAGTACAAGCATTCTCAAAGACTAATCACTGTTAAGAACAGGGTTATGCATGTACATAATTGCTCAGAATTCCACTTGTAATGGTATGTCTTATCGTATAAATAGCAAAGGACGCTTAGACCTACAACTAGAATAACAGAAAAATAAAATTGGACTAAGTTCTTCGTTGAACGGGTATTTTAACTATTTATATCCAATCTACCATGATACGTTGACCGTAGATTGAAAATTGATAACTGCACCCAATTTTCATAAATGTGTCACTCAGATTTGAGATAAGCAACGAGGGGAATTCCTTAGATATTTATATATAACTTTATTTCTTAAACGCATAAATCAGATATAATGTTTCAGATCCGTATATATACATGTAAAAAGCAAGATAAAACAATTACAAACATAAAACCTGAAGTACATAAAATAGTTCAGCAAACAAAAAACTGATCGAAATAAATAAGCCTTCAAATATTTCTTAAAATCGTCTCAATTCCCACAAGATCGTACATTTGCAGGTATTTTGTTGCATTCTCGTGGCCCAGCAACGAAGAGAGCGCGGTCAACACACATGGACATAGTTCTTGTCAAATTCAGGAGCACGGCTGCCTGTGATCGAAGCGTCCTTGTCGGGGATTTTAATGATATTATCTTCTTTATGTACTACTACTACTACTAGGGCGGCCTTATACTTTATGTAGGCCGGGGTTTTATTATGAATAGCTTCAAAGAACACACAGTTTGAATGTAATCCGTTGTTCCACCGGTAGCCAGTGTAGTTCTCTGAGGATTGGAGTTGTGTGCTCCCATCGAGGCACTCTCACGACTATCCATGCAGCTGCGTTTTGTGATAATTGCAGGCTTTTCAGTCGACAGGCAGGTTTCATTTGCCGTTACTAATTCACAATAATCAGAGGTCCTCTTAAAGTGCATATATACTGTGAATGACGCATCCAGGCGTGTTGCTTGTATTAGCATTGAGGGCCCTCAAAGGAATAAATAACTCTCACCTGGCTTATGATTAACTCCTGATTGGTTTGGCCTACGGTAATTGAGTTTTATGGACACCGATTGCACTGGGTCTGTGTGACACTATCCGATACCCGGCAATTATAACACGGTTTAACACCCCTTGCAGTTGCGCATTGCATTTCAATTTTTCATGCAAAATGCGTCAAAATAATTCTAATGAACAAACAAAAAATGTATACAAACTAAACAATTACAGTTTATTTGCTCCACAAAATAAATATTCGTATTCCATGAAATGATCTAAACCGTTCATTATGTGAGTTTAAGTTAAACGCTTGGATAAACAGGAATATGCAGGGTTAATATCACTTTGATAGTTGGACGGACGTTGAGACTTAAGACGATACACGGTTATGAATGAATGAATGACGTTCACTTTAATGCGCTTTTTTTCCTTTATATGTCATTATTATTTTTTTAAAAAAAATGTATGTCAATGATGGCATGAATAAAATGATGATGATTATTATTATTAAAGTTCGAGTTCCATGGTTGGTTTTGGGCTTCCGTCATATACCAAAGTGTGGATGGTGTCCACAGATGCTTTCCTTGTTAGCGGAGAGTCTTTGAGGTCATTGCCCTTTGCGTTGTGTTCTTCGATATTCTCGTCCTGACCGTCACTATTAGGTGTAAAGGCTGCACTTCTGTGCCGTATGGTTGGAGTCCCATTGCCATAGCGTAGCTTCATTTGGAATTCATCTGGAATTGGTGTCGGAGGGCGCTTAGGTTTGACCGGTTCATCGGGCCTTGCAAAGATAAGTATTGCGATATAATATTTGTTAGTGAGAGTTTACTGACTTCTTTCCAAAACAAAGTGTTTCCATTTTCCAGCAGATAATGAGAGCTATTGTGATACATAGAAGAACAAAGAGCAGGCATAGGGCACAAATGGTCGCGATGCCTTCAATCGTGTCAAGCCACCAATTTGGATAAGTTGGCATGACGCGGATAGGACCAAACTCTTTCCCATGCTCTATCAAACTGTCACTTGGTGTACCTGTATTATAACCGAATGAATCATGTCCAATGGTAACTCTTTAAATCTCACCGTGAATGTTTTTACGAAGTTTGCTTAACAAAGCATCACGGTGAACAAACTTCTTCTCCAAACGCAAGTTCTTGATTGCATAAGTTGACGCATCAGAGAGAGCATATATTGTGACTTTTGTTCTGAAAAAGACTGAAAGCTTAGTGAATTGATCAGCTGTATCTCGAGAATATTACTTCTCTTTGTATAGTTTGAAACTATCAATTTTTACATGCCACGGATTGAGAAGTTCACGTAGCATTTCCTGAAAACGTTGCTGAGTAGCTATGAATTGCCGAATAGATATTTCCAAAGTGATATCAATGAGATGCCACTTGGCCGGATAGGCATCCACGCGAACGTATTGAATTCTATAAAAATAGCATTACTAAAGGATTACACTTCAGTAAATGGATACCAACTGTGAAATCAAATTTGGACTTCCACGATCCTCAGCATAGACGTACAGGATGTACTTGGTATAATCAGACATCTTGCGGGTGGATTCGATTGTGCCATTGGTGTCGTGAATTGCAAAATGTGAGTCGGGTTTCAAGAAGAGGAAGAATACATCAGCTGAATGAGAATTTATGAAAATGAAGAAATTATTGATTCACTTGCTTACGGCTGATAGTGTCATTGTCCATTGCTACCAGTTGCACGAGCTCGTATCCTATAGTAGTGTCTGATCTGAGTTCTAGGTTGTAGAAGCAGTTTTGGTCAGTTGGGTATGGATCATCCTCTGCTCTATTCAAGCACTCGAATCCAGGATGCATGTCATTGAGATCGTTGATGATGACCGAGGCACCGATGGTGTTCTCTTTTTTTGGGGTCCCAAGGTCTTCTGCTTTGATATTAAAATCGATGAATGGGTAAACTTCGAAGTCTACGGCTTGTTTGGTGCTGACAACCCCAGAATCTGGATCAATCTATTATTGATAAAAACACATGCAATTAATCTGCATCTTATATCTGATGTCTACAACGTTGCACGTAAAATGTCTGAATTCAAAGACACCTTATATCCACTCAATCTTGTACAGTCCCAAAACTGACAATTTGTCTACCATACCTTGAAAAACTTGTCTCCAAGAGCCCCTTCAATCGAGTATCTAATTTCATTATTGGGTGAAGTCAGGTCGTCGTCTTCAGCAAACACTTGAAATAAACTCACTCCACCTGGAGTATTCTCTAAAGGAAGATTCAATCAACTTTGCACTTCAATTTAACAGACTTACCATCAAGCTGGTAGGAGTACCCTGATTGTTCAAACTGAGGTGTGTGATCATTTATATCATAAAAAGCCAGCTGGATGTAAGCCATGGCCTCCAGACCTTCAACGTCTATGGCTGTTGTAGTTAGGTTGATGGATTGCATGTTCGGGTTGAGATCAACGTCAATAGTTTTAATAATGTTCAGGACCAAATAATCACACGATCCTTCCAGTGCAAAGTAGTTATAGTACAGCTCTTGCCAAAGTAGAGTACAATTCAGATTGCTGTTTTCTCGATCAAAAGCAGTGAGCGTAATTCCAGCACCATCCCATGGAAATTCACAATTGCCGGTTGTGTCCTGCGTGATCTAATTTGTACGAGTCTTATTTGATAGTGCTCCAAGTACCTCATTACATTTTTCTGGAACCTTTGCTTGGTAGAACTGTGGTTCAAAATATGGTGGTTGGTTGACAGTGTCCACGTGTATGGTCAGCTGTCCAGTCGTGGTTGCATTTACGATGTCTTGGGCTGATATGCTTAAAACGTAGTCTTCTTCTCGAATCAAATCATGACCATCACGAATCCATACCCTGCCAGCTGATTGACAAGATTTTACGCACTTAATAATATATCGAGATGAATTTTCAATTCAACTCACTTTGTGAATCAATTTGAAAGCTGTCAAAATTCTCTTCAGGAACAACAGAAAATAGCTCATAGTGGATTGCTTCTGTTGGGTATGTTGATGTGATCTCAGACTAAAACAGCAACAATATTTATGAATTGTGTGGACCACATCGTCTACATGTGAATTTACCTGGAAGATTTCAGTCATGGCTACCACTTCTTCGGTAACCCTAATGCTATGGGGAAGATTGGCGAATGAAGGTTTCTTTCGAAGATGACTGATTGTGACTGAAACTGTCTGACCATCCCAGAGTACCCCGTCTGTGGCTATCACATTTAACTGAAACGTAGCAGTCTCCAAGTAAGAGTTATCATGCACATATTTGGTCAAATCCATCACACTTTTGATAATTCCTGAGAAATACAAATTCATGTCATTGTTTGCTGACTACTCAAGAGTTGACCCACCAGTGTTCTCATCAACGTAGAATGGGGGTGCAGCTTGGGTAGTCTTGGGCGAGATTAGGTTATATGGATAACTATGATCAAAGTAAAATTTGACATCCTTTTCTCCTGTGTACGTGTCTAAAAAGACTCTGAAGACCTGGAAATTGGTTAGACGTGGCAACTCCTTCGCTATGCTGTACCCAGCAAACATGCCGAAACTAACCTCGTCATCCTGTCGTTTGTCCAAAGCTGATATAAAAACATCAGATGGACCTTTGATGGTCAATTCTTTCTGTCGTTCGGTCACTGTAATAGTCAAGGTAGCTGTTGCAGTCATTGCCATAGCAGAAGCCGCGACCGGGATTTCATAAATATTTCCCGCTTCATAATAAACGTCATTGATTGCTTCCACTTTTCCATCTACACAGAAAGATGTGTCAGTAGATTTTAAGTTTCTGCAGGTTTATCGGAATTTCATAAATACCCGTGAGTCCAATGGTGAATTTGTCTTGGTGTGCCAACAGGTTGTACGTAATTTCGACTGGATCGTCCATTACAGATGAAGACCTCTGAGGCATGATATTCGTAGGATGTACAGCTTTAACGTTGTATGTGAGTTTTGAGTATCCTTCTGTTATGTTCTGTTCCCTTGGTAACGTACTGAATAGGGGAAGAACGGCTGCCAAAATAAATGCATTCACGTCAATATATTGGCACAAATTACTCAATTTACATCTGGTGACGATGGCTTGCAGTGAGATTTCTATTTTAATTTCAGTGAAGTCACTAGAAGGATGCGTTACTCCTGGATTCCCTGGCGTAAGTAAGGAGAGCTGGGTGAGTGTTGAGTTGGTAGTAGATATCATTCCACCAGTTTCTAGTTGTGCCCTGAAGTAAAATTAAGTGTTTTTCTTTATTCTTCTGTGAATCATGACATGATGGAGCAAAGGCATTGGAACAGATTGTTTTGAAAGCACTGATGTTAGAGATTCTAACGGTATATCTTCAAATAAAAATGTTCAGATTGGGGTACCAGATAACCGAACATCGGATTCGGATATCTGAGGAGCATCTCTAAAATTCACACCAAAAATAAAATATATATTTATATTTATATATATACTTACAAATTTATGAATTAGTGAAGACAATACGATTGTACATGACAATAAAGTGTTCAAAAGCAATGAAGAATTCAAAAATTCGAATAATCAAATAATCAGAAATAGGAAAGGTCAAAGTTCAAATGACTGACCATCCAATGATATCACCAGGTTCCACTGGAATCTGCTCATCCCCACGAACCCCAAATGTTACTATGTCTACTAGAGAGTAAGATATGATTAATACATTGCACATCATAACATTATATTAACTGACCCGTATCTGAGCAGCCATGCAAAGCTGGCTCGTATTTATTCCTCCCAACCAATGCATACTCATCAGCAATAAGGGATCTCCAAACAAAGAAATTTGCTGCCTCACAAGGACCAACTTTGAAGTACTTCCATTCCTATATGACAAATCAGAGTATGTTGCATATGCTAATTAAATCTTATAATTAGGTAATTACTCTGATGACTCCGTAACAGTTGATTGCTCCAGTATCCTTCATAAGGTACATGGCTCCTGGTATGACGTCAGGCAATAACCCCTTGTCGTACAGACCCTCCCCGGCTGGCTGCCCACCTTCCAAGCATGCTGAAAAAAAAAATGAAAGCAATTGGAATTTGGATGTTCTGATAAACAGAAAATATGCTTATATATTTACCTGTTTTGTAGACTGCATTGCATCCTGGAACGGTGCAGAGAAACGCGCTCATCAAAATCAGGTATGTTTCTGTGGCCGCCATTGATTCATTTGATTTGCATCACAAGTGTTGCTACAGAATGACAACAAACAAGAGTTGAAAGGTCAAGATTGAGATAAGAAGTTCTGACGGTGTGATTTTTACCCGGGTTCAGGTACGCACTTATCACAGGTACTTCGTGGAGATATTTCGATATAAGAGAGCATGCATAAGTGTAATTTACAAGCAATTACGATTACATGCAAAATTAAGCCATATGTACATTTTCAGGTACATGCATTCGAGATAAAATGTCAGATGAAACAGTCATGTCTGTTGACCGATTGTGAATACCACACATACATAATTAGCATGGCCCAGGAGCATGTTATTACATTCACGTTTAAATGTTTATATTATACACTCTAGTTGTGTCACCAAAATCAAAATACAGTAAAACCTCGATATGTCGAAGTTCGTGGGGTTAGCTCAATTACTTCGACTTAGGGATACTTCGACGAAGGGATCGAGGCCGCTATGATATGACCGTTATGATTTCAAATCGTGTTCTGACGTTTTGATTGACGATATGCGTTATGCACGTTATGCAACTATGAGAGGCTATGATTTTGTGATTGAAACAGTAATTAACAAATATTAATAAAAAAGTAATGCCAAAAGATGAAATTTTCTTGGAAGTCTTGGGGAAAAAAGAATTTCACAGAAGGTTGTTTACGTAGATCTAAAGGTCTCAAGTGTTTTCACGTCTAGCTTGCGTTTTGTAGCCATAGCGATGCTGATGATCTCATGATGCTGAAGACTGTTGGTCACTAGATTTTTACTGTTTCTCGCAAAAACACTCTAAACAAACATCTTTGATATTATTGTTGATTGCTTTGATATTAAAGCTGTCAGAAAGTTCATAACAGATCTAAGGCTGGATTTCTTTAATTAACTCTAGCTTCGAATGTGAGCTGTCTTTGGTCGGCAATTCATTAAAGATCATCACAAGCACACCAACAACAATTTAATGCCTTAGATGAGATCCACGGTCAGCCTCGCTTTGGTCGCGGCTTAAACATAGGAGAGATAAAGGCTGCCGACTGATTTGTGGGGCGGGGATGTTTTGATGTTTTAATTGTAAGCAACTGTGCCTAACTCTCTTTGAAGTAACCAAACTGAGAAATATGTTTATAAAATTTTTCGACTTCGAGCTATAGATCGAAAATATGTCTCGGGGACACAGAAAACACTTCGACACAGGGATAAATTCGAGAATGAGACGTTCGAGGGACAGATGTTAATGCTAATGGTAAAGTATAGGAGAATCGTCGGGACTTCAAAAAAACTTCGACACAGGGAGACATTCGAGGGACGGGTGTTCGACACATCGAGGTTTTACTGTATAGCTGATTTGAAGTTAATATGATATTATAACTGCATCCAACAATCTGCATAACAAGCAAATATATTAAGCAATCCCAAAACTCATTTCACATCTACGAATTCGAGCACTAAAGAGATCGTCTGTTTCCTTTTGAAAGGTTATATCCGTATACATGTATGTGCCTATGTGACTGCTGAGAGACCAATTTTAAATTATTATATATGTGTTTATTAACTTTATTACCATTCATCTTATTGTTATGCGCATTCTCGGGACGGTTTTTTTTTTCTTTTTTTTTTCTTACTTCTTGTGATTTGGCGCAATATCAAATTTGTTAAATAATGAAAAATAAAGAAAACTAGCAATATATTGAAGCTAGTCACGTTTGTCGGGGGAAAATGGAGACACGTACTGATGTGAATTTTTCTTTCTGTTTTCTTGTACAACTTTTGTGTGTATATATAATAAGCACTTGCGTACTCCGCGTCTAATTGTGTGTATCTCGATCTTGTGCATCGGCTTAGTAATCTAGCGTTTCTCATCGTAAACATACATTGCTGTACACCGCCATGCCGTTAAACACCCTGAGCAGGTGGTGGCCGTAGACACACGCAAAATAACGCATATAACCACAACCACACCAAATCCACTGATCCACGGTCACTATCAGAATCAAATAATATCGTTGGAAGTCAATTTCTAGGCTGTCTCTTATATCGCTTGTTGCAGACACTCAGGGGCCCTCAACTGTTGGTGTTCGTTGACTCAATCTCACAATCGGTGAAGACACAGTGAGACAGTTAGACTCGCTTTAATCTGACTCTAAATTTTGGGTAATGCTTGCTGACGATTCTCAGCTCTGGTTCTGTCAGTCCAGAATACCAAGATTATCAAGACAATGAGGAGGAGTACTCGGCCGCTCATAAAGTCAGTGATTGACGTCAGCCGACATCGTGTGATCGTGACGCATGGACCAGGACACGAAACTGTGTTAGCTACGCATTTGCAACGATTTAATAAATTCTATCCCGCTTATAACGAGAGTTGTACTCAATGTAACCTGTTGACGTCACGAATGCTCGTGGCCTGCTTAGGACAAGGTGATTGTTATTGCTTTACAAACTATAAACAGTTCGAGTACTTTGTTAAATTTTGTAAGGATAAACTAAGAGTCATCAGCTGACAAATCATACATGAGAATGTCCACATAAAAATAGAAATATACACGTTAATTAAGGATTACAGTTCATGATATCTAGTTCAGGCCATCGCCACAGAGTTCTTCACAGACTTCGTAGGCCGTCAAGAGGGCGAAGTTTTGCTTGGGTTCTGGGTCGTTTCGCGATCCATTGTCCAATAGCGGGGGTCGTCATCCGTCATTCCTCGTCACTCAGCGTCACGGCGTGTCGCTCTGCTCCACCAAACTACACTGAATACCAGTCGAGCAACAGGGGGCCAGGGACTGGGTATGGACAGGGGAGTTTCTAACATGAGATGGGAGGTCAAGGGGAATTACCTTGGCAACGAGTTTCTTTAACTCGCTCATCCTAACTAAAGGGTTATCAGTGCCATAGTTACTATTTATTTTTGCATTATGTCACTTATACGCATACGCCATGCCTCCAATCAAGATACTTGTTAGTATCAAGGTAACGATGAGAGTTATCCAGGCCATGTAGTTAGTATGACTAGCGAGGACGCCAAGATTCTTCAGTTGGTTCAGAGTTGGTAGTTTATGCTAGACAAAATCGTGGAGTTCACCAAAGCGAGTCCATTTAAGGGTGGGTAGAGTAAAATTTAAAGTAATTCCTCGTGACAGAAACTTCTCATTTAATCTCTACCATCAGTATACGACCAATGCTGATTGTTCTCTACAGTACACTCGGCCTCAATAGTCAGAAGGTATACCCCTTCCTTCAAGGTAGCAGTCGAAGTGTCTGATACGCAACGTTGCTCGATTGATTCGCCAGTTGTGGTTAGCATTATGTGACGCTCGCTCAACTGTTGTACAACGGGCAGAGATACATTGATGTTTTGAAACCTACATTCGCTAAAAAGATTCTTGTTCTTAGTTATGATTCCTTCGGCACAAGGCATTCGTTGCCTGATAGTATTGGGACAAACCATCGGGTTCTGGAATTTACATTGACTAGCATCAATTATATGGCCAGAGGCAACGCCGATCACTATGGTAGGAGCTTCCGGTATGATCTTAGACTACGTCATATAATTTTGAATACAAACGAGCTTCACCGAGATCGCTTGCAAAGGAACAATAAGGGACCGAAACATGTTGCAACTCCTTAGCAACTATAGTAACGATTATGCAAAAGAAATAATCAAGGGTGTTTGCATCTCGTAAACACAGCAACAAATTCCGACTAAGGGGCCAATATAAAAATATATATAAACAAGGACCAAGGAGGGGCGTATCAGAATTCCAAAGGATCCGGTCACAGAAACAATTTAAGTGACTTGTGACGTCAAGACGATAAATTTAATTAGACGATCCACAACCAGATTCTCGCCTCCTGTAAAACAGGAATCAGGTTTCAGGAAGTGAAACGATCAGCTGGCTTTCGGCAAATTTAACAAAACAGAGATTTGGGAGCATATTTTGAAAACACATGATGCTTCAACCTTTACACAATTTATGAGAGAAAAGTGGAATTCCAAAAAAATATTCACGGCGTATTTGTGATGCCCAGTGAATCCGTATGTCAAGTAGCACACTTCCGACGTAGTCCGGTGTAAATACGAGGCGTGCACTCCTCGCATACCGAAATTACAATAGAGCATGATGGCCCTGTAATGGGAAGCAACAATTGGACTATAGGGACCAATCGGGGAACTATGGTGATCCCTGTCCTCGTGCTAGCAGCAACACAACACAAAATGAGCTCAACAAGGGAAAGTATCGAGGTATAGATACACACTCACTGCTAAAAGGGACAGAGTCGACAACTAACTGAGATCCATGATAGGCTGTCATGGTACTTATGAGATACATGTATCATGCACCAAACGTCTTCAATACACAACTATCTCTAAGTTTGTTCAGAATTAGCTAGTAAATAGAAATACACAACCGCACCTACTGCCCCTGAGGAGGGGGCATCAAAGAAAACAACTCGACAGCGAATACTATTTCAAAGTAGTGGGTCTTCGAGAACACATCGACGACTTTAGTAGAAGTATCAAAGGAGGAACCGTACCTGGCAGGTTATTTTCCTTTACACTTTTGCGCTTGGGGAGAGGGTCCACTGGTTCATAAGGAAGCGACTCAGGGATGACTCTTACGTCCTATTGGTATAACCTAGACCCCGGAGCCGCCGCCGATATGTACTAGCCGCCGCCGATGTATACCCATACATATACATATACATGTTTGAGGGTTATCCCAAAATATATCGAACTGGCAAAGGATGCGCAGTATACTAATAATACGTACTAGGGTTAATGTAAAATATTCCTTTATGAGTACTAGCACTTGTAAATAACTTGTTACTAGCTACATGTATATTAATGGTGTGTACCTGGCATTAAGCCTGCCACTTTTAGATTGTTTGCTCTTTAAATATTGAAGCTTATAATTACAGCACTGCCGAACCCTCATTTGAGAATTCAGAGGCCAAAAATTAATTGTATTGGCCTCTCGTAACACTTAATTGGTTCATTACACTGTTTGTCTTCATACATTACTGTTGTTGGTCTGAAAAATTAGTGAAATCCTGTTAATTTTCCTGCAATTAGTTAAGTTATATATACATGTAACACATAGGTTGCTCAATAATTGCAAACCGAGACATAAAAAACCCGCGAATTGTTCATTCAACATCCTGATGCAACAACACATTCGGTTCGCCATCCTCTTCCTCTTCCAACCTGTTCCTTTATTTGCTTCCTCTTCCTGCTGCATATATTATTTGCTTGCAATAAATAGGTTAATTGGAACCCTGCTGAATTTGCGTCAGCAGGCACAACAAAATGAATGAATGAATGGGTGGAGTTTTACTGCACAACAAAGTGATGATGGTGATTATGATGTTCAAGGGTAAAAATAACCTATTGAAGTTTATGAAACGCCCTAAACCTCTTGAACTTGAGTAAAGCAAGAGAGTGTAATTGAGTGGGACATCATAGGATTTGGAAATCGTCCAATTCCAAAATTACCACACTAGTACCACACGTAGAGAGTAGTGCATGTTTGCGTTAACTAATGGCATCATTATACGTATGGGATGACACAGCAACGATTGCCAAGCCATTTCAAGCTGCTGCCAGCCGCAGATCTCAATGTTGAGCCGATATCTCTGGTTGGTGGAGCGGCTTAAGCAGCTAGCCGGTCATTTTTACTGTAGCCAGCCGATTCTGGCTAATTACAATTTGTTCCGGGGTCAAGTATAACCGGAGCGTTATGCCGGTTTCAATATTACAAAGCCGCAAAGCAGGACCACTACTGTGAATGACCTGGTATCCGGATTGCCATTTTGGTTGACCTTTTCTAGGAGACAATACCCGAATACTGACAAACGCTCCGATGGGCAATTCGACTGCGCCACGAGGTTCACCATCCTTGTATCTCGCTTTAGAATCGTCTTAAGATTAATTCAAAGCATTCACAGCAACATGTTAATTATTTAATCGTTCTTCGGGGGTTGTGACTGACGTTGGACAACGAGGGACTCTTGGTCTCATGCCAAACGAAGCAAGGTAGGGAGTCATACCAGGAGCTCTAATAGTGGTTCGATAGGCTAACAGGGCCTCACTCATGAAGTCTGACCGACGACGAGGCTAGCCGCCAGTCAGCTTCAGGAGGAGTTACTGAATAGTGTCATTAAACCGTTCCGTTTTTCTATTAGTCTGAAGATGGTAGAGAGAAGTGAATTTATGTTCCACTCCCCAGGTCCGCAACCATTCTTTGAATTATTTCGCTGTAAATTATGTTCCATTGTCCGTTATGAGGACAGATGGCACACTAAAACGAGACACAACATTAGCAACAAAGGCGTCTCACACGGTTGAGTTTTTCTTGGAAGCAATAGGTACTGTCTCCACCCATCCGGTGAGGCAATCGTTCATGGTCAGCAAGTACTGCCGACCGCGTTTATCCCTCGGAAATGGGCCAACAAGGACCATATCCCAAGTATGCCATGGACAAGGTGGAACAGGGATTGTTTCACGCAAAATGCGAGGGTTTGCAGGTGTCGGCGTCTGACACAAAGAACAATGAGCAAGGTATGTGCGGATGGATTTCTCATGCCCGGCCACAGGACATTGGATATGAGTCAAAGTTTTAGCAAAAGCCATGTGAGCTGCAGCAGCGTGGCAACGATCGATGACTCGCTGCCGGTAAGCATGGGGTAACATCAGTCGAGGATATTGTTCAGCAAAACGATATGGTTCGGCAACGCTATACAAGATTTTGTTTTCAATTACAAAAGAGGAGCTGTCTAACTCCTGAGAGGCTTCCACCAATAAGTCCGAAAATTCATCGATCGATCTCATTCGCCTTCCAAATCTCCGGTACATCATTGAGATCAAGTGTCGACGAAAAAGGTGAAATAATTATGCGAATTTCTCAAAATGATGGTTTTTGAAGTTTCGGACTTCAAAACGCCATAACTTTGCAACCCCTTGAGATATCTACATGATTTTTGCACCAAAATATCCAGGAAAGTGTCAGCTGTCTACTGATGCCTCAAACTCAAAAATTTTATTCCGACCCATGTGACCTGTTTTGCCGTGGACGCTCACATATGTCGAACGGATGCAATTCTAAAAAGCATGTCCGCTCGAATATTGAGTTTCCCGGGATGATACTTATCGACCAGCGTTGAAGATTGGCATTCTTTATTTCAGCACTGAACAAAGATGTAAGGGGTTTATGGTCTGTAAGTATCTCAAATGTCGCACCCCACAGATATGGGTGGAATTTCTTCAGAGCATACAAAACACCAAAGGCTTCTTTTTCAATCGAAGGCCAACGAAGTTGAGCACCACTTAACTTATGAGAGAGGTACGCTATATAACACGTATCACTTTATCATCGTCCATCTGGACAAGAATAGCTAGCACATACTGCATGGTTTCTTGCATCAGTATATAGAACATATGGATTAGCTACGTTGTTTAATAGGTCCATTATCGATGGTTACAATTTCTGCTCCTGACAATCGAGCAGCAGAAACAGGAGTAACCTTTGAACAGAAAACCAGAAAACGTCAGCAAAGGAATCTAACACTGGTTGAAGAACTTAAGAATTGACTTTTGGCATAGTGCCAACAACAGACGAAACGGGATTAAAAGCCTGTTTGCAGAAAATGATTTTATAAAAAGAGTGCTTCTTTCCATAACAAAGCGTTTTTCACTTAAATTAACAGCACAATTATACAGAATGTCAGAACCAAGAAGTAGATCGACACCTAAGTTTCGACATATGATTATTTGTTGGGGTAATTCTTCAATGAATACAATTGTACTACCAAGAGTACACAACTCGTTTCCTTAAAAAGAGATTAATCTAGGAGCGGGAAAAATAGTCTGCTTTGTAGGTAAACGATGGTAGACCTTATCACACAAGAGAGTATTATTGCTACCTGTGTCAATGAGGGCTCGAAATGAGATCCCACCGACACAGAGATCGACGCGAGGGCGTCCAGACAACATTGAGTGTTTAGTCTTGTTGGTGCTTCTGGCGCCAGCAACCATCTCGATCGTATGCGCCTGTACGCCCGGGAGGTCTAGTTTAAAGACTTTCTTTGGGTGGCGTTCTGTCTTTTAAGGGGACAGTCATATGCTTAATATGATGTATCTCTTTACATGTATAACAAATTCTTCACAATCTTGCAATTCTTCACCAGATGACCTGTTTATTCTTACATCGCAAGCAACGATCATCAACCTGGTTCGCTACTTTTGCCTAACATTTGTTTGCAACGTGTCCATTTCGACCACACCTGAAGCATGTGCGCGCTTGTCGATTCTTAATTGCTGCCGCTACTCCAACGCGTAATTTTGCTAGATCTTCCTGAATCTTATGGATATCAGTTTCTATTTCGACACTTGCTATTCGTTTTGGGGTCGTTGTAATTAAGGGGCTCGGCGAGAGGAAGTCGATAATGTGCGATTCCTCCAAAGCTAATCTACCCACTTCATGAAAGCTACCTGGAAAGCCACAGGCTTTCTTAACTATGGCTTTAACTACTGAACGATCAAGGCATTGAGATATAACCTCACTACTTCCTCTTTGGGCAACTGATCAGGCTAGGCCTCCTCCATCGTTCGTGTAAATTGATGCGTGAATGAAATAATATGCTCATCAGGCCGTTGTCGCATCTCCTTAAAGCTCTCTGCAAGTGTCCGCAGAAATTAGCTGAAACTAATCTGCTTAAATCTAGCCCAACCAAGGTTGGTCAGATTTTGCGTTAATTAAGTCTCAATCATTACGGCGTTATGATCTTGGTTGCATTCATCTTAAGCATGAAGCCAATTTAAGGTATCAAAAGGTTTTTCGCCACTACACGGCCCAAGCGGCACGGTGTCACGGGTAAAACTGGTCAAGCAATCAAATGAGTGCATGCTCCTTTGCTGGAGATGTAGTAGGAGTTTCAATCAATTAAAGAAAGAGAGGGAAATCTAGACCGTACTCGATCGTTAACTTTATCACCAAAAGCAAATTCAGACATGTTTGACGGGACTTAAACGGGACTAGCAATAGTGGGAGTGGTTATAGGGGCACTTGAAATGGAAATTTCAAAACTAGCGGAATTGGCAGAATTGGTAGTCAGGGGGACAGACGAGAGGGCGTCCAAACTGGAAATTTCTTTGTTCATAGTTGGATGAGTTACCTCGGGGGAAAGGGTCATTAGAGGTCATGTTGCTCAACTGATAAATGATAAACAATGCAGAAAGGCAAACAGGACTCACGTTAAAGTTGAACGTTCGTTGACTCAATCTCACAATCAATGAAGACACAGTGAGACAGGTAATATGCTTGGACCCTGAGCAATGCCATGAAGAGGACGTATCACAAGATACCTACTATATAGATGAAATCAGCTACAAGCTCACTGGATCCACGATCTACTCAAAGCTGGACGCTAAGCATGGATACTGGGGTATCCATCTCTCAGAAAGAAGCAGCTAACTCTGCACGTTTCAGTCTCCAGCCGGGAAGTACAGGTTCCTGAGACTTCCTTTCGGGTTGAGTGTGAGCCAAAATATATTCCAATCCAGGATGGACAAGATCACCCAGAAGGTCGGAGATGGAGTTGTCGGGATAGCTGATGACCTCATAGTGTATGGAAGAGACACAGAAGACCACGATCAAGCACTCCACAGACTCGTGCAAGTTGACAGTTGCTCATGCAAGTCTAGTTTTTCGTGCCGAAAACTGCTACATACGCAAGAAATCGGTGAATTTCTTCGAATTGATTTGGTCCTGCAAAGGTATGCACCCGGATGAGAAGAAGTGCGACAACATTACAAGCAAACCATCACCAACAAACTTAGCTGAATTACAAAGCTTCCTTGGCCTGTTGCAGTATATGGGCCCGTTCATCCCTCAACTTGCGTCAGACACAGTTACTGAGACAACTGTTGAAGAAGGAGATTCCATGATAATGACACCTAAAAACTTAAAAGAATTGACACGTTTGATGAGTTTGTCTTCAATGACAACTGGGGGTGGATTTGGAGGGAGTGTACCAGAAGATAATATAATGTGTTAAGTTTTGCAATCGTTGACATTGTTCGTACAAAAAAAAAAAGTTTGTGTCATCCGCGAATATGATAGGAAGCAGATTAGATGATTGAGGCAAGTCATTAATATAGAGGAGGAATGATAACCGGACCTAATATAGACACATGTGGCATACCGCAATTGATTGGTAGAAGGGATGATCTGGTATTTACGATGCCGACAAATTGTTGCCGACCATCGAGATAGCTATGAAACCATTGATGACAATTCCCTCGAATTCCGTACTTTTAGAGTTTTGACAAAATAATTGAAAAATCAATGGTATCAAAGGATTTTCGGAAGTCTAAGCCAACTCCTTCAAAAACTTTTCTTTCATCAAAACCTTTTCTGATTTTGTCAACCAACAGATCCAGGGCCATATTTGTACTGTGCTTCGAGCGGAATCCAAATTGATATTTGTCGTTCCGGTTGGATATATAAGTTTTTTTTCTACACAAAAACACTTAAATTCAATAGTTGAAGTCATTATTATCAAAACTCAAACGTCATCAATAGTTAACGAAGATGGGACTTAACCACATCACCATAATATAGTGTCATTTGATACCATTGTGTACATATTGGTATATTTTCAGCAATTGAATGTCAAATGTGAATGCCTATAATTTAGGCTAATTGTTGTGAATGTAATGTTTATCAAAATGTCTCTTCATATCACTCATCATATTAACAATGAATTAAACAACGTCTTTAAATGGTTCTGCACAAATAAACTTTCACTCAACGCCACAAAAAAAAAAAACAAACGCAATCACATTCCACACACCACAAAGAAAAATCACACCTCCAGACTTATACATTAATTCACACAAAATACAAAACGTTGATCACACGAACTTCCTTGGCATCATCATTGACGTTTCATTTAAACCTCACATAAACAAAGTCAACACGAAATATCACAAATCACAGGCATCCTCAATAGACTCAAGCACCAATTTCTACAACACATCCTTCCAACAATTTATCAATCTCTCATCATCCCACACATCACATACGACGCTCTCACCTGGTCAAAGATCACCACATACACACATTAATAAAACAACAAAAGAAAGCAATCAGAACAATCACAAAATCAAAATATAACGCACACACAGAACCTCTATTTAAACAAACAAATCTCCTTCAAATTGAAGATCTGCAAAGGTTCTTTGAATTAAAATTATATTATAAGTGGAAGAGTGGAGAACTTCCGAATTACTTCAGCACTTTTATCAATGCTGAACGAGGAGATGATTGGTTGCGGGTCCCATTGTATCGACACCAATTCTTCTAACTGGGTCTCCGCTATTCAATTACAAACTGCGTCAACTCATTTCCACGCCATCTTCTCTCATATTCATTAACTCAATCAATAGCCTCAATTTCAAAAAGAATCAAATCTAATTTCATCAATCAATATTCAAATCAATGTTTAATAGAATACTGCTATGTCTGCAATAACCAAAATTAATATCCTATCAATAGTTCTCTCTCCCTCTCATGCTCTTCTCATATCATTATCATCATGAATATCGTTATCATTTCATGAATATCGTTATCATCATACCATTGTCATCATCATTACTACAATCAGTCTGCACACGTTTAATTCATATTGTATGTTGTTGCTGAATAAATTTTTTTTCTCTCTCTCTCTCTAATAATGCTGCATAGATGAGCAACTTTTCAGTTACGGGAAGGTCAGTTTTGACGGCTGAAAAAAGGCATGGCCCCCTCAAGCTGTCAATTGGCCTCTCGGAGATCCATATAAGGTTTCATTATTTGTCATATGCAATAATAAAAACAGAATGTATTTAAATTATTTTATACAAAAACCTCGATTCGAAAAGGGTCCACGTTAATCGTTGAAACAGCAGTTTGACACTGAAATCGGTATAACAACCGGAAGTGGAGTTTTTGTGACTTCCAGTTGATTTTACCATGTCATAAAACAACCTAGCTACACGCAAAACACATAAAAAGATAAAAATATATCTTGTAAATGTGTTACAGGGCTGGAAAGTTATACCCCTTGTCATATTTTGTAAATGCCATTACATCACCCGAGAAAAAAAAAAAAAATTCCAGCAGAAACTTAATACTTAATATTCAGCGATGCACTGAGCTGTTGGATTCGCCATGTTTCGAATAATTTGTACAAAATTCATCAGGATCTGTTGGAATCGGCGAGGAAAAAAGCAAATTAATTACGATCCAAAGCTCACTAAATTAACATATAGTCCTATTTATGCTGCTCAGGATTTGAAACCCCCAGAATATAGGGGCTCTGAAAGAAATTCATTTGACCCTCTCCAGATCAGTAAATGGGGGCACATAATTAACCAAATTCAACGAAAAACTAAACTCTATGCAAGGCGATAAAAAAAGAAGGACGAATTATCTGATACAGGCATTTCTGATACAGGCATACAGGCAATCGAAAATGCGGTATAGCTAACCGGAAGTAGTTTTTTTTTTTTTTTTTTCAACTTTTGATTGGTTTTATTTAGTCATAAAACAATTTGGTTTCATGAAAAATCCCTAAAACGGTAGAAAATATGGTGAATGTGTTGCATTGTTGTGGCGTTATACCCCTGGCATAATTATTATAGGAAAGTCAATAAAATTATTTGAGCCTCTCAAAATATAATTTTGGGGGAGGAGAATTAATTTAGATCTTTAAGATCTGAACTGAAGAGACCAGGACCTACCATATTTGCACCCCCCTCCCCCCCTCCCCCCAAAAAAAAGCTTCTGTGTGTTTTGCCTACCGAATAACAGAAGGACCCAGACTAAAAGGTGAAATATGTCTAAACTATGTCAATTGCCTCAAAAGTAAAGTGAGGCCATAACACAGTGTCGATCGAATCTGTTAGTGTTCTGTCTCACTCCTGTGTGCTTTCATTTAGTCATGAACATGATTGGTGGCCGTGAATTGAAGAAAACAGATTCAACATAAAATGTTTAATTATGAACTCTTATGATTACTTTTACTGGAACAATGAGGTTACAATCTAGGGGTGCGTCTACACGCATCTGAGAATTGCCAGGTGGTACAGGCGCCACTTAAGGTCAATTTGAACTAAATGGAACATCGATAAATTACATTGATATATTAATTCTACCCTTTTGTTAAAAACATTTTCCTTAATTATGATCACTGGTCACTGTTTATAGTTCATATATTGTAGATGTAATTACATCCTACTGCTGTCAAATCCTGGTTATTCCAATACAATATGAATAATAATAACACAGGATTATGTTGGTTCAATGGCCAAGCAATGTCTTCAAGCAGAAATATACCAATCGGCTGCGCCTCATTTGTAAATAGCGCACTGACTACATTCCTTCCTGCTCTTTCCTTGCTTTTTGATATAAAAGGACGCACACTCCAATGTGTTCGTTACTACATCATGTTGCTCACTCTGTGGTTACTCGTTGCGGCCGTCCAGGTAAGTTTAATCTACAACAGACTAAGACAATCTTCGAACCAATTGCATTGCTAGTTGGTCGCGGCTGATGACCATCCACTGTTCGAGTATGTCCAGCGTCCAGATGACAGTTTCGCTTTTGAAGAAATTGAGACTTACCAAGAGGATGACTACGTGGTCCACGTCCTAAACATGACGTCACAAACATGGATGGACGGTAAGGGAGCAATGTCTATTTCTACACAAAAAAATCAATTATATGCCTTATTGGCCTAAATTGTTCTTTCGTGAGTTGGTACTTTATTTTTTTCCGCAGATTCTTTTTCTGACCGAAGTGTATGGTGGCACTATGTGGTCATCGTTAGACCAACTGAAGTCAAAACAATCAGCGATCAAGGAGGTATATTCGTTGGCCTTGGTGACATGGACGATGAGTAAGACATTATTTTGACGTTTATTGAACCTCACGATTTTCATATTCATTTTGGAAATTATCTGCAAATTAAAGCAAATTTAATTTGTCACCAAATTTTCGTATTAATTAACTACTTCTGGTAACATTGGTTATTATTGTGGTATCAGGTCAACTAAAACAATTCATACATGGGTTAATGTGATCAATAAGACCCAATTTTTCAGGCCACCTCATCCGGACACCGATCCCTTCATCCCTCTCTTGGTCCAGCTGTCATTGAGCACTGAAAGTGTCGCCGCCATGGTTACCAATGTTCCCCAGCAGCCATGTGTTTTTGGTGTTAGTAAAACTTTCTCCATAAATATATTCCAGCTTTATATCCCAAACCACACCCCTCTCTCTCTCACCACAGGCCGATCCAGAAGGGAAGCCTCGTTCAGAGGATGACATCATTTCTTGGACATGGGCCAATTTCATGAATGATACCGAAAATCGCAATACTGATTCTCTGCTCTATATGCCAATGGTCAAGGTATTATGCATAGATAGAAATATCAAATCAATTTTTCACTATACTTGATTGCAGTCCATTGTCAAGGCCATGGATGCTATCACCGCTTTCACGACTGAACAGGATGAATTCTGGGAAATCGACAAATACGTCATCACAGGCCCCTCTAAGGTAAATAATAATAATAATAATAATAATAATAATAATAATAATAATAATAATAATAATAATAATAATAATAATAATAATAATAATAATAATAATAATAATAATAATAATAATAATAATAATAATAATAATAATAATAATAATAAATCATTGATTGGTCTTTGACTATAGAGAGGCTGGACAACCTGGTTGACTGGTGCCGTGGATGAGAGAGTGGTTGGCATGGCGCCAATGGTCCTCACCATGCTGAATATGATTCCCGTGAGTTGACAATTGGGTCGGAGATATTGTGAGACTTATATCATAGGTGTGCTATATTGTGAGATTAAATTAATGGGTTTGCTATATTGCGAATTTTAAATCATGGATCTTTAATATATTGTGAGACTTAAATCACGGTTTCTTTTGCAGAATATGCACCACCATTACCAGTCAATGGGTGGTTGGAGTTGGGCATTTGGTGACTACTGGAGAGCTGGACTCACGTCGAGATTGGATGATGAAGATACTAAACTTGTCACTGCAGCGCAAGATCCATATGGTGAGTAGTAATACTTAGACCAGAAATCATGAAATTAACCTTTTCTCTTTTTATAGAGTTGAGAGAGTACATGACCATGCCAAAACTGGTCATCAAAGCAGCCAACGACGAGTTCTTTATGTTGGATGATAGTCAATTTTTCTTTGATGAATTACCTGGAGTTAAGTACAACTTGTAAGCTGCTACATACCTGTTTCTTTGTTTCCAATTAATCCCCATGTATCTTGCAGTATTCTGCAGAATGCAATGCATTTCATGGTTGGTCACTATGATCGCTTGGTGGCTGAACTCAGCACATTCTTCCTGCATGTGCATGGGGCAAGTCGTCAATGCTGCTTGGTGATTAATGTTAAAAATTAATTTTAATTTTAGGACGTCACATTCCCATCTCTGGATTACAACATGACATCAGTAAGGAGTTAATTGGATTTTTGTATTAATTACCTATTCATTTTAATTACCATAGAATGAAACTAATGCTGTGACTACCTTAACTCTTGAAGAAGAACCTCACAACATCACCGTATGGTATGCTTATACCAACAATGAAGATGACAGGTAAGTCTGAAGTTGAATGAAATGGAAAGTTCATTGAACCTTTCCAGGCGAGATTGGCGATGGCTCGTCCTGGGAGAAAATGGCACAGAGGTTCAAACTGGTGTCCGCTTCCACCGAGGAGAATATGAGGATATGGTAAAAGTCGTACGCACTTGGTCCCTTTTATGAAATTTCAAATTTTAGGGTGATCTTGAATTCAGAGCGGAGTTTGAGGCCCCAGAATCTGGATGGATTGGTTTCTTTGTCACGGTTTGTTCTGCATTCAACATTGCAATACTGATACGTTGGGTGATAAGCACATCGGTAGAAGATTAATTAGTACACCTTGTACTTCATAGTATAACAATAACTAACTGGATATCTTAAATAAGAGTCTTGAACCATTTCATATAAATTAAATTTGCAGGTGATGTTCGAGAGTGAAATTGATGGCCGGTACATCGAGTTCTCCACTGAACCGAATATTGTTCCTAACACGTTTGGCTATGAAGACTGCGAGGGAGCGGAATGCGAGGGAATTTTGAAATAAATGTGATATATTATTGGAGCAATAGCTCCATTATATACTGAGCAACAAAAGAAACTCTACTTGTCTTGAAAAGCCCATAGAGTAGTGCAAACCAAATTTATCGTTGATATATGATTAGTGGGTGTGTTGGTTATTCATCCACGATTAATTAGCCGGAAGTTGGAGTTTCTGGCGGTCATGTGGAATCAGCAAGGATGTTGAATGCGGGGTAGGGGCCAAAAAGCAAAATCACACTTTCGATAGAATGATTATATTATTGAATAAAATGCATAAAAATTGTCATCAATAATGAATATGGCCCTTCATTGCCTCTATAGAGGCCATGCACCTTCGGTACATGCTGCGGATGAGAGTTCGGATCTTCTCCTGGGCCAGTGCAGCCCATTCTTCCGAAGGTCCACCGCAAGTGCTGCAGAGCCCTATTTAGGCGATTACACGGTGCTTCAATGGGGATAAATGTGGACCTGTAAAAGGGCGTCGGATGTAGTCTGAAGTGTCCAAAATTCACAAGCTGACTCATTTGCTTGTCACAGCTAGCAAATTTAGATAAGTACAAATAAAAATATAACATTAAATTATTATTTCTTAATGAAGTTAATTATCATCGTATACTTCACATCAAGCATGCGAAAGATATACACAATACAAACCAGAAGAATATTGATCAAAAGAGTACACATTCTATATAAGTTAATTATATCACATAATTATATAATGTATACACATACTGAATAAACAAACACATTAAGTAAAAATACAACCTATTGAAATCACAACAAAAATTGCAACATTGCATGTACAAACAGAGTAGGCATGCAGATTAAAAGAGAGTCCTTCATCATTTCAACATTACATAATTTTTTCGCAATTAATGCATTAAGGTTGGGGGGCATAAGACCAAAGTGGCTGATTCAATGACGAAGATGAGCGCAGCGTAATGATGCTTTACTTCGTTCCAGTCCTCTTCATTGCCATCTTCTATTTCAAACATCAGGTCAACCAATCCAGGGAATGTTGCCCCCGCGTATGCATCGTGGGTGCTCGGTGCGTAGATTAAGTGCCTGAAGACACATAAATGAACACGCGTTAAAACCAGGGTGTATTTATTCGTGCAACTATGTGCTTGGAGGCACATAAATGAACACGTGATATGTGTAGAGTTCACTCGTTGTGCAACTATGTTCCTGGGGACACACAAATAAACGTGCTCCCTGTGTAGGCTCCAAGTATACTTACTGGGCAACTATGGTTCAGTTCCTGTAACATCGGTAATATTTGTGACGGTCAGAAAAATATTCTACTACCTTAAAAATGGCGGTATAAATTATTGTGAGTAGGCCCAATATGTAATGTATTTGTTGACACCTGAAGGCTACACAATTGAACGTAAAGTATTCTCACTTGTAAGCTGGTCTCAGAGGTAATCCATTAGGATCCGTGAAGGCTCTTTCCACCTGCATCAGCTGGTCATTATAGGCTCTGACCAGAATTGGACTGAAAAATAATTAATACCAATTGAATCAACATTCTTTGTGAAACTACGTCTATACTGACAATCTCTGACATGCATATACAACAGAGCTTGGTCTACGATGGTCAATAAAATTATTGATGTGATTGATGTCAGTATGGTCATGCCAAGGTTTTCAGATACATCTGATTGATGACCATGGGAACATAGTTCAATAAACTTGACTATTTAAACTCACTTATTTGTGTTAATGTCATCAAGTCTGTCATGAAAATCATCACTCGCGCCCTGAAATCCAGCCACTGCCCTTTTCAACTGATCTGAAAGGAATGATACTAGTCAACTAATTTTCCTTGGGGGTTAATGACAACACGCACCCAAATCAATTCCATTGTCAGACATCATCTTCCCATACCCGTCTTCCAAATCCAGCACGTATTCTCCAAGCGTTTCAGCATACCGCGAGCAATTGAACGGCAGCACAAGGGAATCTGCCATGTACCTTGTCATTTCCGCCCAATATATACCAACAGCTTTCGAGTACTAAATGCAATGCAAACTTTTAAAAAACCAAACAATAAATATTATGGACATACCTCAAAGTTGGAGTCAATGTAACTTTCGACTAAGTGAAATGTTTCGTATGCTGAGTGGTACAATGGGTACCCAGAAATGCTCCACTTGCTCCTACTATAGGTGTACCTAACATCAAGAGCAGGTATACCCACCATTGTGATAAATCCAGCATAATCACTGCCAGCTCCAAGCTGACCAACACTGTAAGGATGTATCATTTAGTCGGCACTTAGGATGACTATTGACAAACCTTGGCAGTCCAGTCGGTTGTTCTTCTCTATCATAGGAAGGGAAGTGAACTAACCACTCCTCAAATAAAGATTTTGAAGGGTCGTTTGCGGAAGGGACCTGTAAATCGTGAGGTAGGAGTGGTTGAAGTGTAGTTTTTGCTACTTACCTTTCTGGCCACGTCATACATGGCATCGTACAGAATAGGCACCCCAAGACCTCTGAGGGAAGCATTGCCCTCAAAAGCCATATCCAGGTTTAGATTAACCACTGCTCTTTCTCCCAGGGGTTTGGTAAATTGCTGAAATTTCAGTGTGTTATCAACTTATTTATTCTATTGGTGACCCTGACATGATAATAATTTGTGCAAGCACCTACAACTTACTTCAACATATTCTACAGATCCGATGAGGGCATATTCCTCAGCACCCCAACTGCAGAATACAATGGTCCTCCTTGGCCTCCAACCTTCAACAATAATAGAACAGTTGATGCACCTGTGAAATGTCATCTTTCTTTTTACCTTCTTGAACAATCTTCATCAACACTCGCGACACCTCAGCCATAACAGCTGTTCCGCTGGTTGGATCAAGAGCTCCAAAGACCCAAGCATCACGATGATTTCCCAGCAATACATATCGATCTGCACAATGAGGTAATGATTTGTACAATGATGTATAATAATTTATTAGATAAAATCACCTGGTTCGACTGCTCCTGTGATGTATCCAAAAACATTGGTTGTGTTGGCCATTACATTATGTGTTGTGATATTCATTCGCACTTTCCTGAAGCCAAACATAAATGCCATGTAGTTTACAGAAATTTGTTATCATAATTATGATTTAACACAAACTTACCAATCTACTTTTTCTTCCACAAAGCCAGGTCCAACGTAGTAAGTAAAATTCATCCCTCCTTGCCAATCCTCAGGTGCCTTGACTCCTCCCATGTCTCTGTAACGACACATCAGATGTCACAAATGACTGACTATTTCGTTTTCTACCTCATTAATTGTAAAGCATCGTTGTACCCAATTGGATGTACTGGGATGGTTGGGAGCTGTGCCTCCTCTAATGGTACTCGGTAAGCGCTATCTGCAACAAGAATATCAGACATGTATTTGCCTAATGATTCGATCCTCTCTGACACTCACCCGTGGCTGGATATCCTTGAGTAAGTGGATCACCATCATACTTGAAGACAGTTCCTCTTTGCACACCTTCGCCAGGTAACCACCAGGAATCCGGGTAGACATTATCTTCACCGTCCACGGAGTAATCCTCTGGATCAGTGTAGATGATGATTCCGGAACATCCGTAGTCAGCCGCATTGCTAGCTTTATCACCGCGAAATATTTTCCCGTAGCGGGCAATGGCGACGGTGCCGGTCAGGTCAACACTAAAGTTGTACACGAGTTGATCAAAATCTTCCACCCTGCCATAGTTGACATACACCAGTTGACCCTACACGGAGTCAAATGGCGTGATCCAATATCACACTAAGCTATGTCACGTACCGTTGCCTGGCCAGAGGCGGAATAAGCATTGAACGGGGGAACAATGTCCGTTTGATTCTGGTCTGGCGTCTTTACTGGTTCCTCCGCTTGTGATGTAAACTGCACCTCGTCATTTCCATTCAGGAGGAAGACCAGACTAGGGTCCTCTTTGTCGACGGTCGACAGAAGGACTTCGTACTGCTGTGAGGTGACATAATCCAGACCTTGTTCAATCCAAGCATCGCGCAGCTCATTTCCAAGACGTTCCTCGCCGGGTGACCCTCCAAGATGGGGGTAGCTGGTCCACTTCCTATCAGATTCAATGTATACTTGGGTGTATAAAACTGGGTGCTATAAGTGTATACTTATTTATGGAGAATGGAGACATTATGGAAATGTGCCCCGATATTTAAGACCAATCAATCACTGTTGAGAGCATATACAATGCATTTACATGTATAATTAGTATAAACAAATATATATACCACAATTACAACATAGACTGTAACACTAGTTGGATACGACGCGTAGACTTCAAGACTAGAAACGCTAAGTGAACAATAAACATTCCACCATTGAACGCATGAATATTTGATCTCATTTACGATGGTACAATGGCCTAAGAGTTGCAGCGTTTAACTATTAATTGCGCACAATGTGTCACTCGTATATTTTGTCATGAGATAAGCACTGTGAAGATCTCTTCAGGTGGCAACATGAGAGCAATTATCCCCAAAGTTATAAATGACATTGTCACATTATATCTCTTTATAGGCCTTCGAAATTAGATCATATAATGTAATCAGCTTCTCCACTGCGAATTTATATACGTATATATTATATATAGTACCTGTATACAAAACATATACAATTATTCTACTTGAATACCCAATTATTGCCATAGTGTACATTGTACTGCTGTATTATATGTTATACCTGTATCTGTATGGTCCAGATAAATAAATACATGTGTCCCCAAAATGGACCTTGCATGCTAACAAGAGAGGGCACGGGAGTTTTTAAGATTAGTTTTATACTACA
>KB295847.1:212213-219713 GCA_000328365.1 Capitella teleta | reverse complement strand
TTGGGAAGAATCTGAAGAAAGACAAACAAATAAAATCACTGAAAGAGATTGAAAAATGAAAAATCCAACCTTCTTTTTGAAGAATTCAAATCGTGCCTCATCAGCACTAGCTAGAGACGAACATTCAATTCTGTGGAACACCTGACAAAACAAAAATGTCATGATGAGGTCAAACAAGGTCAATTGAAGGTCACCTGTGGTAACTGTGCCACGATCTGGCAGATAGACCCAGTGCTCGGTGACTTCATCACCTGAATTTTCCCAGCAAAATGTTGCATCATCAAGGAATTCACTTTTTTTATAATAATAATCATCATCATCATCATGAAAATTAAAAAAAAAAACTAAAATTAAAACGTATAAATGAAAGAAAAACAAAACTCAGTCAGAGAGATCAGCCTAATCAGTAGAGATTAAAATTAAAAGTTGTTCAGTTTCCAAAGTATTGATAACAATTCAGTCTTGCATTTTAATCAGTTCTATAATGCTGTAATATTGTAAGTGGAGTTGTCTAGGTAGTTTTGAATATCTATTAAATCTATTGAGTTGGCTGCTAAGAGTATTAAGGTAGTTAAGAGTTTCACAGTTAAGATATAGGATGGACATGTTTCTTAGATTATTGGCTACTATCGAATGGCTATTGAACATGAGTGTGCAGCAAGTTGATATAACAGAATTAGTGCTATTGTAACAGGAACACACAAACTTGGCAAATTGTATACGTAACTGGGTGAGTGAATCGTGTTTGTTCAACAATGGTGCAATGAAGCATGAGTGTGTGCGATGAGGCAGCCTTAATAGGCGCCTGATGCTCTTCCTCCAGAAAGCAGCAAATCTATCCCGTTCATCGAAATTTCAAATGGGACAACCGTAATAAGATGTGCAGTAGGAGAACAAGTGTTGAATAATGCTAAAAGAACAGTGCATGAAATTAGAAAGCAACCTATTGATGCAGCTGCAGAATTTTGATTCTGCTGATTGAGTTTTTTCCAATGTAGTGACCTAGATGTATGGTTGTATTTCCTCTTGGGATGATGCTTCCATTTATTATAATTGGAGCACGCTCCGTACAGCCTACAACTATATGATGTGCAAAACAAAAATGTTGCTAATAATATAAAACCTAACTAAAAAGTCACAAAGGATATTAGAACAATGTTTGCTGAAGATGCTGTTGATTTCTGGTGACACAAGTGAACTGAACATAAGCGTCTGTCGGTAAAACTTTGACCTGAAAAGAAGCAATAAGTTGAAAAGAACTGCAGAGAAGTGATCGCCCAAAAAAAACACATACCATCCATTCAGGGTCCACATACGCACGCGAGAAAAGTTAACAGCGTGGGCCTCTTTAGGCTGAAGGTGAAGTTGATTCAAAACGTGCTGTAAAAGTCAGCATAGTGATGTGGTAACCATAGTAACTCTTAAAACACTCACCAAGACATGATCCCAGTTTTGCATTTCAAAAACATCAACTTGATCCATGATCAGAACTTCAATCGATGACAAAAAGTCATAATCTCGCTCCTCATCTCTGAATAAAATAAGGACGTGAGGTCAGCAGAAAGACGGGTCAGAGCAACTCACCCGTCCGCACCAACACGTAATCGGAGAGCCAGGGGAGAGGCAAGCAAGATATCAGACGAATACAACTTGGTGTAAAGTTTGAGACTGCGCTTTCCAAGACTTAGACCGAGCAGGAAATTATCATCAGTGTTTCCCGCAAACAACTGGCGATGATCCTCTGTTAACAGAATAAGGTAGGAAAATGAATCTGCCTTTTAATAAATTCATCGCTCTCTACAAACCTGGCTTATTCTTCATTTCATCGTCGTCCTCAACACCAAATTCTCTGAGGAATTTCTTCATGTGCAAAACATTTGCCTGCAGAATATTGATCGTAATTCTGGGTGTGAAATGCTGAGAAGATATTTATCCACCTTATCATTCTGGAAAATCAATTTCGAGAGAATTTTGACAACGCGTAGAACAGCACTACGAAATGGCAGAATAATTAGCACTTTCGGTCGAGTTAGTCCTTGATCACGAAACTCACTGTTTGAAAACAAAAAGCAGTTAAAATCTCAATTTGCAGATATTAATATTCTGTACTCAGGTATGTCCTGACGTTTGGATTTAATCTGGTTGTTGTGGTTGATAACATTATCACGTGTTCTGTGTGAAAACAAAACTTAAAAATCATGAAAGATGAAATTTGGACCGCCTTACTTCAGAATGTGATTGAGAGCGTGAAGAGTGTAGACAAAACGAATGGATTCAGCATTAGATGCTGATCGCTCAGGGTAATATACATCCTGATGAATAAATTCAATGAGTTCACGAAAAGGATACAAAGTAATCTTACATTGTATTGGTTCAGCATAGTAAAAAGCTGTAGTTGAAATGCTGTCAATTCATCTATGGAAAAATCATGTGAATATTTTGTGTGTTTCAAGTATATTATTATAACAAATTTACCCTGAGATTTATCTAAAGCCTGTAACGCACTGTTAACTTTATTGCATATTGAGTGTTTCACCTGAAACACAGATTAGAGGATTAACACAGATTAACCAAACAGCGGATTCAATCACCCACGTGAAGTTCTTTCAAACCGCTGCTCACTGCGGCAGCACATGAAGGCGGAGTTTTATCCCGCGGCCAGTGCATCACAGCTTTACCAATGTGAGGAATCTGATAAAAAGGTTTTATAGGAAGTGAGAGTCGCCAGTAACACCTCACCTTAACTTGTTCTTGAGTCCATGTGGATTTCTCAGACAGCTTCTCAATATAGGCGTCATCATGCTCAGCTGTGAAATGCTCTTGAAAAATATCTGACAGAGAACAAGAATTAAGTTTAAGGCTTGAAAGTGACGAGAATGTGAACCTGTGTCAGTTGAAGCTGCCACTTCTTCCTCATCAGATGAATACTCTTCATTACGATAATCAGTTGCATCTAAATCTTTTTCTTTATCTTCCTCGTCCTCCCCCTCATCCTCTCCTTCCTCTTCTTCTTCCTCATCCTCATCTTCTCCAATTTCCTCTGATTCAGCTTCCTCCTCTCCTTTTTCTGATTCTGACTCACTTTCTGAATCTGTTGTAAATAAAACTGCAGTAAATCATGCAGGTTTTGATTAATGACCAACATTTCTGTTGAGGACCAATGGAGCTGACGAGTTTGGAGTATGCACTCTCTTCTTCTTCACCCTCAGATTCAGAAACTGAGTCTTCAAGCTCCTTGGAAGAGATAAAGCATTCATGAATTGGGAAAATAACAATCACAGTGTAATAGAGTATTACACTCCGCTGTATAAATTGACGTAATTTGAGAATGAGAGTAACCTACTCACAGGATCTGCAGAAGCACCTGTAGTGTCAGTAATGACTTTGTACTTCTCTTGCACATCATCATTCCTTCAAAAATAAAAAATAAATTGGTAACTATCAAAATTTAAAGTTCCAAATAGTTGATTGAAGTTGATAAACCGTACTTGCTAATTTGTTTGATTACCCCTGTCAGTCTTATTAAATGTATAGAGCTCTCCCTTAGGTCGCAGCTTCCAATCAGATTCATTAATTAATAATTTCAATAGCTGTCAGACTCGTATGAAATCATGAGTCTCAATATAATAAAATATTCTGCTTTCAGCTTTATCATAATCATCTACAAGTGAGTTGTAGCATGAGAGCTTGGACAGTCAAACTAATCAGATTTCATCATTACAAATACTTTTATTATCGCTCATAACGAAAACAGATCATGAACGGAGCCTGTCGGGCATCACTCACCCCATCTCGGCAGGGTGCATCTCACCAAACTCCTTCAAATGCAGCTTCTGTTTTTTCGAAAGGTCCTCCACCCCCAAAGCCTTTCCATGTTTTCGCTTGGAACCACGACCTGTACGCTTTCCACCACGAGCCATGCTGCAATGTTGACAATCATGATGTGCGTTCAACGGTTCATAATGTTCGTTTAACGATAACAGAATATAATCCAATTGAAGAGAAAAGAAAAGAACAAATCGGTCTATACAATTTGAATTATATTTTGCTTTGTTTGAATCATGTTTTCAGATCATAATAGAATGTAAATTTCAATTATCACAACAATAACAAAATCTTTACGTTTGTGATTCTTCGAGAACGAAGAATATCAACTAAAGTTACTGAACACACTTATAAAATAATAGTAAACGTTGACAAAGTTTCGACCATGCCACGAAGCACTTCGATCATCATTGTCTAACGAGCAGACGACGCCACAGCACCAGAACGGCCAACTGAGTGTTACACAATGCTTCGATCATTGTACACAATGGCACTTCGATGTCCTGACAAAATCATCAGAATGCCGTCCGAATATTATTCCATATACATCGTGCAGCTGAAACAATAGCTGATGTGCTGATAAGCTTTCGCGCAGAGCGGCGCAGAGTTGACCTAGTTTCAGAGGTGGGACAAACAATTCCTTTTTCTAACATGGAGTCAAGTGGAAAAAATGAATTTATGGAGCAAAGAAATGCAAGATTTACATCGTTCTACGGTGAGCGGCGCAGAGTTGACCTAGTTTCAGAGGTGGGATAAACAATTCCTTTTTCTAACATGGAGTCAAGTGGAAAAAATGAATTTATGGAGCAAAAAATGCAAGATTTACATCTTTCTACGGAAGATTGTGGCGTTTCTGCGACTGGATATCATAAAGCAGAAATGATGGAACCGTATGTGTGGGTGTTGATGGCCTCCATCTTGAGCAAAATCCTGAATTTTCGAACGAAAATAAAATTTATTAAATCGTGACACAACGATGATTGATGATGCAAATTAACAAAAAAATTACTTTAAATTTGGTGATTTGATTGAGATCTTTAACAGAGACAGTAATAGATAACTCCCTTGGCTATGATCTTTAGCTATACGATGAATGAATGCATCAAAGTGATTTGATGAGCAATCAAAGATTTTGTGCTTTAACTGTGATCCTTAACTAAAATCAAAGCAGGAATGAAATCATTTCATGACATCTGAGACGAAGACAAACACCTGTGCCAGTTAATTGCAATTGAAGTCACTCAGTGCCCCAATAAAGGCAGTGTATGGGGCCCTCAAAAAAAATAATGATGATCTCAACTAGATGATTGGTTCGATTATACACATACAGCACATGATGCATAATGAACCCAATACGTTTTACATGATATTACACATTAAATATCAAGTTAATTATATTACAATATCATATAGATACACGCCAGATAATTTTAGTCTTTTGGCAACTGAGGGTTGACACTCTCAAAGAGGTGTCCTCTACGCTTAGGCTGGCATCTTGACAGCAGGGGCCGATTCCAGAAAGAAACTTAACTTTGGGACTTGAGTTGAGTCCTCCAGGCGTTAAGTTAAGTTTTCAAGTTAAGTCGATTCCACAAACGCATTTATGCTGAACTTAACTTAAGTAGCGTAAATCGGATTTAGCTATCTGCCAAGGAACGTATAGGATATGCAGAAAAATTGATCAGTGGTAAACGAACCTTGCAACATGACTTTTATGAATTGTTTATAATTTTTCTAAAACTTTATCCAAAACGAAAGCATCACAAACGCGAAATGTGAGTGTATAGCATCGTTGATTCCTTATCATAACGCAACAAGTGTTCTTTTTTCTATCTCCTTTAAGAACATGGTAAATTCAGCGCTTGTGAATGATGTTCCTTTATCACTCACAACTGACTTAGGCAGGCCAAATGTCACGAACACTTCCCTCAGTATCTCCACTGTGACTGATGATGCTGTGCTTGGCACTATCATTCCTTTGATCCACTTTGTTATTGCGTCCACAATGAAAAATATGACCTTCCTTTTGAAAGGTCAAGCTTGGTCAATGTGTAAGCGCAACAACAGCTCCTTAGGGTACATCTATGGATGCAGCAGAGCTTCACAGCGTCTTCACAGCTCTTCACAGTGTCCTCAATGTCTTTGCTTAGATCTGGCCACCAGACATGAGCTTGGGCTATCGACTTCATACGAACAATGCTCAAGTGTCTTTCAGTATAGAAAGCTCCAGTTTTCTTGATGCATACGATTTCATGTTTGCATTACTGTCTGATTCTGGCCACCCATTCAACACAAAGTGATGCACTCTAGATAGCACTGGATTATGCCCATTCAACTGCTGAAGATCCACGGATGCCATTTTATCCATACTTTCCAATAAGAAGACCATCTCTGTTGGCTGAGGGACTTCTTTCAGCCCACTCGGCAATGGAAGGAGACTGAGAGCATCTGCTTCCATGATTCCACTTCCCTTCTTGTGAATCTTGTATGCTGACAATGTCAATCCCAGCGTTGTATTTGAGCATTTGCTGTTGGTGAGATTGGCTTTTCTCAACCAGTTTTTCAGTGGTTCATGGTTCATGATCAGTGTGAATTTCTGACCAAAGAGGTACTTGTAAAATTTTTTCACTGCCCATACACATGCCAAGCCTTCGTTTTTATTTGTGTATACTGTTTTTCTGACTTGGCTAGTGAGTGTGATGCATATGCTATTGGTCTCTCACTGCCATCAGCCATCTTGTGTGCCAACACTGCACCCAATCCATATGGAGAGGCATCATAGATCAGAACGAGAGGTTTAGCTCCATTGTAATGGACTAACAATGCTTCTGACTGTAGCAAGTTCTTGGATATCACAAAGGCTTCCCTTTGTTCCTTCATCCAGGTAAACTTTTCATCTTTTTTCCGTAACTTGTACAAAGGCATCATATCTTTGAACAAATTTGACGAGAACTTTGCATAGTGATTGAGGAGGCCCAGGTAACTCCTTAGCTGCTCCACTGAAATTGATTGTGGTGCCTCCTTTACAGCTCCTCCACAGGACGCAGTCCTTGATGATCAATACGGTGTCCCAGGTAGTCAATTTTGCTTTGAAAGAACGCGCATTTGTTCTTCATAAATTTTGCACCTGTCTGGAGAAGTCTGTCTAAAACTTAAATAAATCAATGCCTTCTTGTGAGCTTCACCAATTGCTTCTGTAACCAAGATGTCACCCAGGTAAGTGCACACTCTAAGTATTCCCTGTAGCAGGGTGTCCATCGATCTCTGAAAAATTCCAGGATTTGAAGCCACATCATATGGTAAGTGCTTGTACCGGTACAGTCTTCTATATGTGTTCACTGTCACCAGTTCCTGTGATGCTTCATCCAAGAGAACTTGCAGGTAAGCATTTGACAGGTCTAGTTTGGTGAATTTTTCTCTGCCAGCCAGCTTTGCATAGAGGTCCTCTATTGCTGGTATTGGATACTGATCCTCGTGATAGTCTCTGTTGACTGTAACACTGCAATCTCCACAAAATCGAATGTCACTATTGGACTTCATCACTGACACAACAGGTGCTGCCCATTCTGAATTGTTGACAGATCCACCAATCTGTTGATTTCTTTATTTACTTTTTCCTTCATGGCATATGATAGCAGTCGTCATTTGTAGAACCGCAGTACTGTTCCTTCTTTG
>KB295847.1:186395-212163 GCA_000328365.1 Capitella teleta | reverse complement strand
GATTGATTGATTGATTGATTGATTGATTGATTGATTGATTGATTGATTGATTGATTGATTGATTGTTGTGACAGTAGCACTAATGAAATTCCTAGAATCAAAACAAAGCAGAGTTTGTGTTGAAGCGCCATACAAAAGATGACATTCCTTAATGCTCATTCAGGGACTCATCTGATTTTGCTTTTTTCGCGATCACTCAATTCTTGCATTTAAATGTTCCTCCCTCATTCAAAAGTGACTTTTTACTTGATTTCTTTGCATAAATCCCTACAGAATAATATAGTTAGAGAGAGAGAGAGAGAGATAGAGAGAGATAGAGAGAGATAATGATTTATTTTGGCACAATAATTAACTAGATATATAAATACAATTAAGACAAAAGCCTTGGAGACAAGTAAAAGGCAATTCGAGAATACCGCTTAATTCACTGGCCACCAGAGGGAAAAAATGGTGCAAGAAAAATTTAGAACAAGGTTGAATTAAATTTAAACACATGTAACAAGAAAAGAAAAGAAAGAAAAAGGATATAAATACATGCAATTAAAAGAGGGGGACAGAAGGAAACAAGATAAATTTTGATCAATAATAATACCTAAGTAACTAAAGTGGTCTACTATTTCTATCTCTTCATTATTTAATATGAGCTTAGGTGGCAGGACAGACTTCTGGGGGGAGGAAGTAAAATAGTGCTTTTGTTTTACTGACATTGATTTTCATTTTATTTGCATTAAGCCATGTGCTAACTTTTGATAACTCAAATTTGATTGATTGCGATGGATGGTTAGAGAAAAAGTTCATTGTAGATAATAGAGTTGTATCATCAGCATAATTAATCATTTGAAATGTGTTAGAACTACAATTGAAATCATTCATGTATACCAGAAACAAGAAGGGACCCAAAATTGATCTTTGGGGGACTCCTATATTGAGATCAGCAAAATCTGAGTTGGCTTGATTACAATTGTATGCAATATATTGCTTTCGGTTATTTAAGTAATTCTTGAGAAGGTTGGTGGCACTTTCATTTAAGCCATAATATTTGAGTTTATCAAGTAGTATTTGGTGATCAAGGCAGTCAAATGCTTTCGTCAAATCAATAAAAATACTGAAAAGATTTGTACCCTTATCCATGTCATTTACCACTCTGTCGACCAGTTCCAGTACGGCGTGTTCAGTAGAATGCCCTTTTCTGAAACCATACTGATGATTGAATAGAAGAGAATTATCAGTGAAATATTTATACAGTTGTTTAAATAGGAGTTTTTCAAAAATCTTTGAGATAGATGGCAGTATAGTTATGGGTCTATAATTATTAGGGTCAGATTTATCACCTTTCTTGAATAGTGCCTTAACTCAGGCAACTTTCAAAGAATCTGGAAATTTGCAAGTTGAAACCGACTGATTAAAGAGAATTGTCAGTGGTTGAATTATTACTGGCTTGATTGCCTTAATCAGCAAAGATGAAACACCATCGCCAGAGGTTGTTGGTTTGCTTTTTAGGTCATTAATTGCAGCTTCTACTTCAAGGGTAGTTACTGGATGGAAGGAAAACTGGGTTTCAATGTTTTGAGTAAGGTAGTCATTATAATTAATTTGCTGCGTGTGAGTTCTGAAACGAATTCGATATTTTAAGTCCTATTTTAAGTGGAGAAATGTTTGTTCAGTGCATTTGCTATAGATTTATTATTTGTAAAAGTAGTACCATTTAGGTTAATTTGCGAAGGAAGATCTTGTTCATCGGTAGAATTTCCTCGCACAAGTACCTCATTTATAGACTGCCATGTTCGTTTTATGTCATTTTTACATTGACAAAATTTAGAATGATAATAAGCAACTTTTGCAGCACGAATGAGTTTTTTAAGAATTGTATTATAGTTGGATAAATTCACTTTTAGTACTGTGTATTGAGGGGGTAAAAGGGTTGCTTTGTTTAATTTTTTTATATAATTTATCTTAAAGGGAGGAAGAACTGGTTAAAAATGGACTTTGAGTCGTTATTTGATGCACCAAAAATGATTCCTATGCCTGACCCACACAAGGAATATCATCCCTAACGATTTCGCGGGAGATATATTGCTAATTAGGCGTGACGTCAGGAGCTGTGATGAAACACCCAGTTCCCCATCTTTTACAATGGGCCTCGTCATATCAGCGTGTCCTGCGACTAAACCCCTGGATATTTTTTTATTTTCTTTTCGGAAATAGATAGAATAATCATTTTGTCACCAGTCAGGCGCGAAAAAAAAAATATTTGTCGCTATTTTTCTTATTTTAACAAGCGATTTTCTAGGACACCTACCATGTTTCTCATCCTGAAACAGTAAAAAGGTCAGCCAGAGTGCACCACGCATGCGCTTTCGTTTCGTAAACAACAAAGATGTCCTTTTATGGCGAAGATGATCTGCTCTGATTGGCTGAAATCGATAGCTTCACGAGGGGAATGGGACCAATCACGCAAGCCTTCAGCTGACGTTTGCCTCCTATACTTTGTAATGGAAGCCATTCTCCCATAGGCGCAATGCTAACCCCGATATTCGGAATGCGTTATTTCCTTACGCTTGCATCATGGCATGGTGTTTTTGGCACGGGATGCTATCAATTGGTGCTATGGATCAATAGAACATCACTTAAAATTCAGTTCCCCATCCCTTTAAAATTAATCCATACCAGGTAGTTATTTTTTGGAATATTGAAACATTTTAGTAAATTTTAGATTTTTGGTTTTTAACATGGAGTAGATTGAATACTCTTGGCCCTTTCTGTAGATCCTTATACCAGACAGCATGCTACTCATCGCCTAACAAACGCACAATGATGCAATCGGACACTGTCTGGGGAGGTCCTTAAACCCTCAGTCCTTTTTGTTTCCATATTTCGTCCACGTGTGGTTTTCACTCACGAGACGCTATTCGGCCATTTTGGTTTTAGTTTTGTCAGAGAAACAAATTCAAGATGCCGACGAAGGTCTTTGTAGGAAACTTATCGCCTGACTGCAGCAATGATAAGTTAAGAGAATTATTCGAACCTTTCGGTGAAGTTGTTGAACATGATGTGCTATCCGGCTTTGGATTTGTGGTGAGTATCTTTCAAACACTCGTACACCCGACCACCGAAATAATAAATAATTCGGAAATCCGAAATCATCGGAAATGGGAGTTGGTTATTCATTTCATGATCAAATTCGACAACTATCATCTATGCGTCCATATGTAGCACCGAATGCGATGGCCCTTATCCCCTCCCAACACTCACTCTGACCTAACTTCCTAAGAGTACCTCCCCGTGCCGAAAGTTGATCTGCTCCTCTTACCAATCCAGGAATGGGACTATGTCACTATCATACTCACTATCACTAGTATCAGGCTCTGGATTCGGATAAAGCCCTTTCAGCCTTTGTAGTTTGTTTTATAAAGAAAAGTGGCCAAGGTGGCAAAAATTTAAAAATTCTATAAATTAACTATCAAGAGAGGCTCACCTGCAGAGTGAGGTTAGCTTAATCATCATCATGCAGTTTTGAGACGCTGAAGTGCTCCATCCTTTCTTTTTGGGTCCTTTGAATCAAGTTTTAACCGGTTTTCTTTTCCTTGCAGCACATGGCGAATGAGGAAGACGCTAAGAATGCAATCACAGGTCTGAACGGAACAAACGTTTTGGGTCGTCACATCAGTGTCGAGGTAACTTTGCCCTTAATGTTTCATCATTTCAATATACATTATGATTACTCACTTTTTTTCAGATTTCCAAAAGAACCGGTGGTGGTGGAGGTGGTGGAGGAAGAGGAGGCGGAGGAGGCCGCGGTGGCTCATTTGGAGGCGGTGCACGAGGGTGGGTATTTGTGCTCCTTAAAAGCAGACCTCGCGTGTCACGAGACTCGAAAAGTCATATAATTTAAACGTTTGAGCGGCAACATCTTTTGTTGGACAGTGACGCAGGCACCCTGGACTTTGACCCTCGCGAGATTACCGAGCTCCTCCGAGAATGTTGAGATGCCATTATGTCCAGTGCTTCTATACTGGATTTTGTTAAGATCATCTCAGTACTGTAGAACCGGAAAACCTCGCAAAGATACCGAGAAATTTCGTCTTATGGCGGTGAATGTGTTGAATGTCGTAATTAAAATTGGGGATCTTGAAGTCTGAGTAATTAGTGTATTCTGTGTAAAATATTGATTTTGTTTCCGGTTCTGTGGTATACAACCCAGTCTTGATGTATCATCTTCTGAATGTTACACTTTATCAACCATGTAATGTTGGATCTTAGGATTACGTTTATGCGTATTTCAGCATTCCGATTCGCCTTGAAATGTGTTTCTTCCAGCTATTTGTCAACGCGGATAATTGTATTCGGACGTCGCATCATTCAAACGGGAAATTTCAGCCTCACCACTAAATCAATCGCTTCTTAATCTCGCTTTATAACTGATGTCCAGAGTCCGTTAAACTTTTCTCTCTTTTTTCCCTGCGGGAATATCAGGAAAGCGCATTTATATTTTACACTAAATCCAGCAAGCAAGCGGACATGGCATTTCTGTACTCATCTGTGAAATCAAAACCAAAAAAAAACGTACAAAGTGAGAAGGCTGCGTGAATCGATCAAGAAGAGATTTTAATTTAAAGTGAACCCCACGGAAACGGCCGTCGACTGGATTTGAAGAAAACCTCTGCGAGCGATGTCGTCCTGGAGATCGTGCGATCATCACGCGTGTCGTCGTCTGAAGAGAGAGATACGCGTCGTTCGTGCGTCACACCCGTCTCGCTGGAGCCGTGCGCCGTGTTGTTGCGTCTCCGATTATCGCGGTAAGTTCCCTCCGATGCCCTGCGATGCTTTCACTCGCCTACTTTTCGCTGTCGTTGAATGTTTGCTTGGAATATCAACTGCTGCGTGAAACTACTCTCGATTTCTTCTCCTTGAGGCCTTGAACCCAGTCACTTTTTTGGCGCCAATTTTGACTGTTGGGGTCTATAGTCGTTCCTTGTTATATGGTAGCCTTCGTATTGTCCAAATTGGGGAGAGTATGGTTACAGACTGATACAGCAGCTGGTTGCGTAACACTGTAACAATGTTGGATCAGCAAGAGGGCATTTTTTATTTCAAAGTATCTCGTGAACGAACACCCGAAGGTTTTGAAGTTTCATGGGTTTGGGGCCTTAGTTAAGCTATTCCTAGTGACATGTTTGTGAAACAGAGTAATTTATTTTTCAGATTCGGGGGTGAGCATGATAAGTGTTTGCGGCTGCTGCCAGGTAAGGTCACTGACCTTTTGCATCAAGGTTTGCTCATTTAATTTATCTTTCCATAGATGCTGTTGGTGGTGTTGTGTGATGAAAACTGATGATGGACTGAATAAACCTCCCATGTCTTGCTTTTTTGTTCTTTATTACTTTCTCTGCTATGTCCACTATTGCTGCACGCTTCATCCAAACTTTCTCCTTCGCAGTGGCCGAGGAGGGGGAGGAGGACGTCATGGTCGTGGTCCCACAGTCAAGATCTTCATTGGCAACATCGCCGAGGGCACAGTCACTGCTGACGTTCAGCAGTTATTTGCCGACTTTGGAGAAGTCGTTGAAGCGGATGTACTCACAGGTTTTGGTTTTGTGGTGAGTTTACTGTGAATTTTGTTTGAATTTTTTTGAGGTTTTTGTTTGCAGCATATGAGATCAGAAGAAGATGCTGAAGCAGCAATTGCTGCACTCAATGGTTTCATGCTGAACGGCAGCCCCATCAATGTAGAGGTTGGTTTTATCCTTCCCTAGTTTTATGTTCGTTATTTCATGATTTTATCACAGATGTCCACTGGCATCAATCGCCAGGGTGGCGATGGCGGTGGAGGCCGAGGAGGTGGCTTTGGAGGAGGAGGAATGGGAGGAGGCAGAGGCGGCGGCATGGGGGGTCGTGGAGGCATGCGTGGAGGAGGCATGAGAGGTGGCCGTGGCGGAGGGCCCCGTTTCGACCCTTACTCACGCGGAGGCAGAGGGGGTGGGGGAGGAGGAGGTGGCATGGACTACCAGGACAGAGGAGACCCATTATCAAGAGTGGACCCAGTGGCCACCAGAGATGCATACCTGCGGGAACTCATGCTGAGGGACCCTGTTATGAGGGATCGTCTGACAGAACTCTTGGATAGGGATCGCGGTAGCGGATTCAGAGATCCGTATGCTCGCCCTGAGCCAAGCTACTACAGGCAAGTATCTATTTCAATACATCTCAACAATTTGAATTCTAACTGCTCTTGTGTGTCTGGCTAATAATATCCATCTAGTTCTTAATTCGTATTTTGCAGAGGAGGAGGTGGAGCGGGCCTTGATTCTGGCTTAGGCAGCAAATTGAGCGGACTCGCTGGAGGACTCGGCGGGGGTTCTCTGAGTGAGGCCTTCGGTTCTATTCCTCATGGAGGAGGTGGAGGCATGGGACGCAGCGATGGAGGCCACATGGGCCACTACAATGGAAGAGGAGGCGGAGGAGGAGGAGGAGGAGGAGGCCGTGGAGGCCATGGATCAAAGCCCCCTCACCTTTACACATCCTTTGAGTGATTTATGTTGTCTTTTCTGTCGTCAATAAATGTTTTTATGTACTCTTTGTCCTGTGTTCAATATCCGTGTCCATGCAACGTGTTTGTTTTTGCTCTTGAGTGCTATTATGCTGGGTGTTAAATTTTGGATCAACTTGTGTTTACTGGCTTGGATGTATTGGTAATTTAGTTGTATTGAAGAAAATGATTATAATTTGTAAGTTTGTTTATTCATTGGGCCTGGTTTGAAGCACCTGTATGTAACATTCACGGAGTGAGTTAGATATGAATAGTGCACTCTTTAAGTGCAAAGCACACGCCTTGGGAGTGAACGGAGTCTGTATATGAGACTTAGGATGTCTAAAGTTCTGTAAATGCCAGCACATGTAAATGTGTGCATGTACCAAGTGACGGTCATGCACAATTATCTGGCGAAGAATACTGGAAGCAAGCAACACATATTTTCAGAAGTTATCACATGAATAATATATGCCTCTTGGCAGGATTTCCTGCAGATTGGTGTTCAGTTCAACGAAAGTCCATGGTCCCTCCACCGTTGCTTGGTGCATAGTAACTGCTGGCCCTGGTTCTCGCCTCTGTGCCTTCCAACGGCTTGAACGGTCGTGCATTTAGCTGTCTGTTTCCTTTTCCATTTTGTCGTGGCATGGGATATTCCGCTTCACTGTCGGATCCTTCATCCACCGTGCGAGGAACACGGGCTGTGGCATCTGGCTTTGAATCCAGCCCAGTGAAATTGCTTTGAGATTGAGTCATCGTCGTGTTCTCTTGGTAACCCCCATCCTCGCGGACATCGTCACCTGCTCCTCCCTTTCCGGCCCTCAAATCCATTGGGCCAATCTTGTTGCGAGCTGAGTCGCCGCAGAGGCGGGCAAAGGCCTTCCAACAGAAGCAAATTCCTAAAGAGAAGATGACACAGAATGTGAAGCCAGCTATCAAGCCACCCATCATTTGCTGTTGGAGGCGGTTGTCCTCCGTCTTTGTCTTTGGCACAGATCCTCCAGAACCCTGGCGACGATTTGTTGCTCCATCATCCTGAAGATATCAAAAATATTTGTATGCATACCGCGTACACTTTTAATAAATTAATATGCATAATGCATACTTATTAGTTATTAGTTATTACAAACTATACATGAATAGGAAGACCGGAAATGGCTATGTAACACAGTACCGGATGTATGTTGTCATTGCTGTCATAGGCAGGTTTGCTACAGCTAAACCACCACGTACTTCAGCCGTTGGAAAATTTTCTATGTCGTTGTACTACTGTTGGCGATACACTGTAGGCCTACTCCTTTAAATAATTCAGGCATGGAAATAATAGCACGACATGTTAGACTAACTATACCAAGTATTAATTTCCTTTATCTTTGCGTGATTATTACACTATGATCTGTTTTGTAACACTTTCTCAGAAATGCGTAGCGCCATTGAAAAGTATTGAGATCCTTAACATGGAGTAGATAGCCCACTCTGTATTTATACATTTTTTTAATGCCTTTCAAAAAAATGTCATTTTTTTATTATTATTTTTTTTCTTTTGTCCATCTGTGCATGAATTTCAACAGTATTTAAACAGCAAATACCACCAAACTACACAGCTGCGTGTACATTTTTTTTTTTTTTTTTTTTTTTTCAGGATATCAAATGTGACCGGAAAGTCAATCCAATGTCTGTCCTTTCATAAGAATATTATAAGATGATTCATCACCAATACATTTAAGATTGAAGGGGTGGGGAACTGAATTTTAAGTGATGTTCTATTGACTCATAGCACCAATTGGTAGCATTATGTGCCAAAAACACCATGCCTGGACGCAAGCGTAAGGAAATAATGCATTCCGAATATCGGGGATAGCATTGCGCCTATCGGAGAATGGCTTCCATTACGAAGTATAGGAGGCAAACGTCAGATGAGGGCTTGCCGTGATTGGTCCCTTCCCCTCGTGAAGCTATCGATTTCAGCCAATCAGAGCAGACTATCTTCGCCATAAATGGGCATCTTTGTTGTTTACGAAACGAAAGCGTCAGTATTGCGCATGCGTGGTGCACTCTGGCTGACCTTTTTACTGTTTCAGGATGAGAAACCATGGTTGGTCTCCTGGAAAATCGCTTGTTAAAATAAGAAAAATAGCGATTTTTTTTTCGCGCCTGACTGGTGACAAAATGATTATTCTATCTATTTCCGAAAAGAAAATAAAAAAATATCCAGGGGTTTAGTCGCAGGACACGCTGATATGACGAGGCCCATTGTAAAAGATGGGGAACTCAAGTGTTTCATCGCAGCTCCTGACGTCCCGCCTAATTAGCAATATATCTCCCGCGAAATCGTTAGCGATGATATTCCTTGTGTGGGCCAGGCATAAGAATCATCTTTGGTGCATCAAATAACGACTCAAAGTCCATTTTTAACCAGTTCTCCCTCCCTTTAATACTAGTACATGAAACAAAGAATACAAGCACACACCTGAACCACTCCTGAATACCATCATACCCGTAGAGCCCATCTAAAAAATGCGTGCTGAATTAAACATCTAACTATTCTCCCATCTAAGGCTGTTTAAGACGTGATATTTGCATTTCACCTGTATAGTTGTCACGATTGTCGTTGCCTCTAGCAACACGGTTGAGAAGTTGGCTGTCTCGCTCGTATTCCACTGCGGTATAATGGTATCCATAGCAATCCGGAGCGCTGAATAAAACCTTGATCTGCTACCCAGTTTGAACCCCGTGCTCTGGTTCGTAAATCCTTTAAACACAAATATCGTGGTATCCCGGGAAGCATGCAGCCCTCTGGCACAAGGATTGCCGAATGGTGATCTTCCGAACCTTACCATGCATGTTTGATGAGATGCAATAAGACAACTTGGCCCTCGCTCTAATTAAAACGTGAATAATGAATGCTCCGGTATTCAGATGGCGCCTTCAAGTGCTCTCATACAATAACCAGTCAACAATTAGTGGGTTCGTTCGGATAATGCTCACACCTTTTAAGCATAAAACGGAGGTTGTCAAATTTCGACTTCTAATAATCCTGTGATTTATTAGCAATAAAGCTTGAGTCTGAGCCGCGACTCTCTGGCTTGTATGCAAGTTTATGCCTGTTAAGACATAGGTATAGACATGTGTATGTACACGCATTGTGAATAATTAGTGATATCATCAGGTAAAAATAATTCATCGCTATAACCACAGTGTAATGAATGGTGATGTTCGCTTGTTACTGGAATTGAATGAGAGAAATAACATGGATTTCATTTGAATCTGAATACTCGAATTAATGCAACAAAGAGTTTGTGGAATATTGATTATATGGTATTCCAATAAAATGCATCTAATATTTAGTAATCAGAAAATCAATGACGTATAAATTATATATTCTCATTATGATCGATTGCATCCATGTGATTGCGTAATTAAGTTTTCCTCCTGTCTCCGAAGCAAAGACGATGGCCAATTGGGGAAAGTGGGCTTCAATTTATTAAAGCAAAGCCAAAGGAGAATTTATTCGTGGCTGTTCCCTTCCCACCTATTTACATGTAAAACATTGTATTCGAAATTATGGTATGTATGGACACAAAATTATAAACTAGAATCGATTTGTTACTAGTAATTTATTAATAGAAATAAATGCATAGGATTGAGAAAATGCATGCATGCATACAATATTAACTTAGTACAGCGTATTGTATCAAGTGTCCAGGCAGGTATACAGTTAACTAGATTTATTATTTCAGATAGCGAGCACAATTGTTATCAGAATTCCAAGGAAGGTCTGAGACTGGATTGTCCCTCCATTGCTGTCGGGTTTTTCAGTGTTACCTCTCATACATTGGTCATCGTCAAGGACCGTCGCTGTGACTGTGATGGTGTAAGGTAAATCCTCGGCTGCACTGCAGATCCCACAGGTGTCGGGATCAGGGCAACTCTCGGCTGGAGTACACCAGCCGTAGATCCCTACGTAATAATGCCCAGGCACGAATTCTTCAACATCAGGCTGCAGGATGATCCATCTTGGCACCACGTCTGCCAACTTCCACGCTAAATCGTTAACTTTCGGTTGCTGTATGCTCTTAGATACCAGTAGCTCTGGGTAGCCGTATGTGCCTGCGCATTCTGTGAGCTTTGGGTCCATACAGTGGGAGATGGTTACGTTGACCTTGACGCACTGATCTGGAACACAAAAGCGGTGGAACTGGTAGCCTTCAGCAGGAATAGTTCCTTCAGCATGAGAGTTGTACAGATCAGCCACTCCGATCGGATGGGCTTCTGGGTCGGTTTGGTAGGCGTGGACTTTGTAGGTAGCAGCTGTTTCAAGGAACAAGATGTGACGTAATAATTGGCGTATAATTAAGAACTCACGAGTCTGTTTTGTGTGGACTTGATCACCACAGAAAGCGTTCACTCCGATGTAGAAATCACCGACTTCAAAGTCGGGTTCCCAGCTAGAAATCCTAATCTTCTCAGATCCCCACTTGTAAGAAGACCACGTCAGTGAACGTAGAGTTGGTTTGTAAACAGGAGATTTGGAGATGTAAACGTTTGGCTCACCGTCTTCGTGAATGACCTGCGATTTAATTCGTAGTTAATATAAAGTTGTGTAACCGTACGGTTCCCCACCTCTACAACAAGATCTTGACAAGGGTACAAAGTTTGTACTTTGAAGTATGTAAATTGGTTGCAATGTGTTGTGTAGGTCTCTGACATTCGTCCAAGGGTCAGTGAAATAGTCTCTTCCACGTGATCATGACCCCCGTGGGTTGTTGCCATGGGAACAATTGCCAAGGTCACGACCAACACTGTGCGTAAAAAGAATGACAGAATAAACATCTTGAGTGCTCTATGGTAGACCACATACAATCCGTACAAGCCGTATGACTTGTTCGGCGTTAATATGATTAATTGATTAAATTAAATGTCATAATATGTAGAGAGTGTGCAAGTGAATTGGTGAATACATGCATGGTCGCATAATACTGAAATACACGCATTATCTCACCCAATGCCAGCATTTTCATCTGTTGCCAAATAAGTCCTTCTGCTAAACATATATGCGACGTATTTGCTGGATACGATATTCATCGAGGAATGCTCATTTTAAAAGTTGCAGCTCAGTCAATGCTATTTTGAGTATTTTAGTATTTCTGTGCCCTGGATGTGAAGCCATGCATGGCATCCCATGCTTGGCTTCCAATTATTGCACAGAAATACTAAAATGCTAAAAATTAGTTCCAGTTTATGAAGTTCACTGTGACATCACTTGCTCAATTAAAATGTATACGTGAAAAAAGGCCTACATGTATAGAGTTTATAGACATTAATTGCCGTTTGCCTTAGAACTGTGTAATTCTGCAGCAATCGCATAACCTTTCTTCGAAGATCCTTATAACTGACATCCAGGGCCAATTGAGACCTCTCGCTGTATCGGAGGCAGAGGGCGATAAACATACATACTTGCATGGGTGCAAAATTAACACACGGATTAAAAAATGCCACGATAATCACTATTAATTGAGTTAATTAAAGTTAATTAAACCCTGTTTGGAGCTATGAGAGCTAGTAATACAGAGTATCCAAAACGGTGTCAATGTCATGTCGTTCGCGACTAGATTGATTTTCCCGCGCAGCCAATTCATGAATTCTGGTGAACACCACATTGTATTTCAAGTACATGCCCTATCACTGCACTTAAGATCATCGAGCATAGATAGCAGATGAAATTGACTGGCATGACATCAGTGCTCCTCTACTCGAAAGCATTCTGTGACAAAAGCGGCGCTACATACATGTACGTATGTATGGAATGGCTGACGTATTCCTCAATCCTGAGTTGAAATATCCATAACCCGTATGGAGGGTTGATCTAAGCCCAATTATATTGTGATTATTACTTCTGTTAATTTCAGGATTAAGTGGTTTAGTTTAACCTGGCTCTAACACGAAACAGCACATTGTTGCAATACACACTCTGCTAGTGGTGCTGGCGCAACAAGAGGGGAATTTCTTAGCACCTAATTAAGTACACGTACCGTATATATACTTGGATGATGGCTTTTCGTAATACAGGTAGAAGAACTGCAAATATATCCATAGCGCAAGGAATGTTCGCAGTTTGGATGTTACATAATAACATCCCCGGGATAACCTTCAAATTCACACGTACCCTTGTTCCCAAAAAGCGATATTTATTAATATTTTTTAATACATACATGTAAATGGTAGCAAAACTGTTTGCATGCAAATAATTATGAATTAATACTTCATAGGATGATGAAAATAACATGATAATAAACACACACAAATATCACAGAATAAGAGAGAGGTAAACAGCAGCAATTACACTTCCTTACATCCCATCACCGGAATAATAATTTCCGGTGATTGGGGAAGAAAATTGCGCATAAATTCTTCGTCTGTCATGCGAAGAGGCGAGGGAGACGGAGGATCTACTCTGTATTTACTCATAGCTGCCTTCTTAACCGCCTGAGGATTGTTTAGCTCATTCCGTAACAGGTTAACCGACTCCTTTAGCCTGATAAAAAAAAGGAATAAATTAAAATTTGGGTGAATCGGAAAAACCCACCGAGAGTATCGAAGATTGATCTCATCTTTTTCTTGCCGAGACTCATCCTGCAAATATTGAAGAATTAATCAAATAATTAATTTATGAATAAATTTATTCAGTATACTTACTTGTTGGGTCGATTGATATGTATCCACATCATTCTCCAAGTTTTTATCTTGAACTTCTTTTGGAAGAGATTCTATTGATTTGCCTGCAGAGAATTTAATTACTGTAGAACACAAAATTTTCGCTGTGAGATCAATTTTCGCGGTTTTTGCGGTCAGGCTCAACCGCAAAAATTGGATTCCGCGAAAAAAAGAGGCCATAATGCACCTTCAGGGAGGAGGCTAATTCTCTGATCCTTTGATCATCGTTAAGTTTCAAAAATGCTGACATTCGTAATTGTCTACCAAGGGCTGCTGTTTCTTTGATTTCTTCAAAGAATTGCAGACAAACTTTAACCTATCTTATCGTCAATGCAGGCGTCAGTGATTAGGTGTGAAATCGATGCTGCATGCTATTCGCTCTGCCCCATGACGCGGAACGGAGAACGGAGAAAGCGCAGCTTTAAGTGAGCGAGGTTCTGTTGCTTTGTTATGGAAGAAAGCTACTATTTCCTGATTTTTTTTTTTCATCACATCCTTGACCGCAAAAAGTTGGTTCCGCGAAATGACGCACACATGGAAAACCGCAAAATTTGAATTCCTTGTATAAGTAGTGTTCTACGATAATTAAAATGATCAATGAGAAATAATCCAAACCCACTGAATTCTGAGCCTAGCTGATCAAGCAGGTCGCCTTGGCGTTTGATTTCAGTGATCAGCATTTGGCGATCTTGGTCGTTGTGGTTCACAACTTCACGAACGTCAGTGCGTAACTTTTGCTCTCTGCCTTTGGATCTGCACAACTCCAAATGCATCCACTTCATCTTACTCTGTAACCAATCAATATTTCCATCAATCCATCAATATTTCCATCAATCCATCCATTAATCAATATACCTTCATCTCTGTCATCCACTTCTGAGGGTCACATGGCAATGCTTTGGTCAGTGAGAGCGCCTGAGGAAAAAAAAAAATTACCATTAATTAAATGTCATCTGCTATAATAACATCAGCATCAAATAATCTAGTGGATAAAACTAATGTAATTTGTAAAACTATAATGTAATTACAAATATTTCTTTTGAAATTTGACCTTTGACCTTTACCTTCAAGGTTTCGACTGATCCATCCACCAAAACCTCTGTAAGAGTGTCAATCTCAGTTGAAACATTCACCAAAAGATCCTGTGAATTGAAAAATGGCTTTTCATGAGGAGAACAAAATTCTGCACTCAGGTTAATTCAGCTTAGAATAAAACCAAACAGAATATCAGAGAGATTTTTACCTGCAGATCTTTCTGCATCCGGCGGCTCTTCTCTCGGACATCCACCAATTCCAACTGAGCATCCTTGGACCTAAAATAATGAAATCGTAAAATTTCATGGAAGATTGAATATCCATTGGCGAAATTTCTAAGAATATATGACTTTTATAGAATATGATTGATTTTTATTGTTTTCACCTTATCATCTCATCTTCTGTTTGTTGCATCTGAAGAAAAAAACAAAATTTTAATCAAAGTGTTCCATAATAATTATAATAAACATTGAAACATGGAAATATGAATTTTATGTTGAAAGTACACTCACCTTTGTGATGAAGTCTTCTCGTGCTTTGAGAAAGAATGTTTCCATTTCAGAGTTATCTTCATGACTCCTAGAATTCAAAACAAAATTCATTCATTAAACAAACCGTTGAAGAGTTCACATAGAAATCCTTAGCAAATTCTATACATTAAAAGTCAATTCAACATTAAATAATCCACACAAAATATTCCAAGAATGGAACTCACTTTGCGAGATCAGAACTCAGTCGCTTAATCTCAGATTTCAAGCTCTCGATTTGCTTCTTATTCAACTTGCAGCTTGATTTCTCTTCATGAAGTTCAATCTAAAAGAAAGAAGAACTCATATCATACACATAACTGCAGTCTGTGTGTACCTTCAGTGCCTGCAACTCTGCTTCATATTCAGCTTTATCTTTCTTGAATCTCCTACACAACTCGTGCGCTCGTTGAGTTTCCTCAGACTTGAGATATAACTAATCAGATCAATCATTCAATCAATTATTCAGGTACCTTATGCTGGCTGAGCTCATTATGCAGAGCGTCTAGACGAATTGAAGCCGCCTCTTTCTCTGTTCGCAAAGCTTCGTTCAAACGCTGGATCTCTTCCTTCGATCCTACTTCGGTATCCTTAGCTTCATTCAGTTCAGACCTCACATCCTATACGTATAATAATATCTATATAACAAATCCTATTTATACACAGTGCAGAGTGGTTCAAAATTGCATTAGCACTTCACCTGGCGTTCTTGGGCCATGTGAGCTAACTGTGCAGACTGCTCAACACGAATCAAGCTGAGATCTTTTATCTCCTTCTGCATGTTCATAATTTGGTTCTCAGCCATGAAGCGATGCTGGTTCATGGCGTTCAATTGTTCTTCCAGTCGGTTCTTCTCTTCGTCAACCTCTTGGGTCTTAGTTCTAGCAGACACCAGTTCATGCTCCATCTGTATGGCGCATAAATCAGTTGATCATGCTGTCAATCCAAAAATCTTACCCGCTCAATGACCATCTTAGAATCTTGGAAGTCCCTCTCTAAGTCAATCTTCAAAGATTTCAACTCATTAACCTTGAGATCAGTAAGGTCAGATCAAGAGGTGTAAAGGTCATAGGGTCATACCTGAATATCTTTGCGTTGAACCTGTTCATCCTGCTGTGCCCTGATGGCCTGCATGAAAAAAAGACAAGCATTGATACAATGACCACAAAGTGAACACTGACCAGCAATTCACTGAACTCTCTCTTCAGATGCTCCAACTGTTGCACTGCATTCCCCGACTGTGAACGGGTCATTTCCAGCTCCTTTACCAGGTGTTCCCCTCGGTTGATCGCTTGCTCAGAGCTGTGTTTGAAGCGGTCAACATCTCTTTCCAGGCGCTTGCATTTCATCTTCCATCTGATGATGAATACACTCTTTGTGCATCTAATCAACAGCTCATGACTCACTGTCGCACAGTCTCCTGTGCTCTGGTCTTGATCTCCTCCCTACGTGCTTCACTCTCCTGTAATTTTCCCTGGGTTTCTTTCAGCTCCTTTGCAATCGTCTCAGCCTCTCGCGTTGTATCTCTTAACTTCTTGAGACTGTCCTCCAATTGAAGCAGCACCTGTCGTTTGACCCTTTCGGTCTCGTCGAATCTTTCGTTCACATCTTGCAGCTGCATTATGACCTTAGCACTGTGCTTCTCCTTAGCTTCAAGGTCTCGATTCAATACCTGGCAAAAATTTTAAATACTCGTCACTCCATTAAAACAATGCTACCCCAACCTGTATGTGATCTGATAGCTGAGATCTCAGCCGCTCACTCTTATCTAGCTCTCTCCTCAATTCTCCATAATCACCAACAACAGATGCGCTCTTTGTGAGCTGTGAGCGTGCTTCTTCTAAATCCTGCTTGAGTCGCTTGATTTCTTGTTCCCGTAATCCGTCTTGTTGCTCATCCAGCGATCTCGTCTTCAACTGCGCCTTCAAGTCTCGCTCCCTCTGCTCCAGCTGCAGTCCCAGCTGATCACGCTCATGTTCCACGCGACTCAGCTGCCGGCGCATGTCATTGACCTATGACCCTGGCTTATTAGCATGGTTTAATTTCCTGTGATGAGTGTACCTCAGTGATAAGGGTAGATTTGTTGCCATCCACTTGCTCTAAGCGCTGTTTTGTCCGCTCCAGCTCACTCTCCATCTGTTGCAAATTCATGTAAATTTATGTAAGTTTATGTTAGTTGTATAAAAAGTTAAAAACCTAAGTATAGGACACTTTGAAATCAGAATTTAGAATTACTCGAGAGAGAGTTTTAGTTCTACGAGTAATATAATTCAATTTAATTAATAATTCAATATACAAAACTGACAACAAATGAAGAAATAAACAAAGAAAGCTAAATATTTAATGATTTCATAATCAGAATTATTGAAAATTATATTTACATATGAACTGTATACATTTAACATTTAAATAATGAACTGTACACATCTAAATGATGGGCTTCATTTGAATCTTTGGAATGAACATGAAATTTCTTGAAATTCCCTTTTCTAATAATCATCTGGATAGCATTGTGATTTTCTTAGCATGTGCCAAAAGGTTCATTTCTTGAAGTGGGGGGCAAATTGTAGAGTTTTTTTTTTTAAGGGGCGGGGAGGAGGGGGGCTGATTATAGACTTCAAAGATTTTACCTACCATTGGATTTATGTTTGGATTAAGGATCAGATGCAGTAATGCATTACTTGCGCAAACAAATCTAAACGGGGGTACAATCGGCTTAATTCCTATTGTGATCCTTTTTATAAAGAATTCTGGTCAACAAGAATTCCACAGATCAAGGAGCGGTTTAATTTTTACAAAGCGCAATGGAAGAATCATATAGAAAATACATACAGCTCCCTCCTGTGATAAGCAAAAAAAAAAAGAGGAAAAATAGAAGAAAAACATTGAATGCTGAAGTCAATAATGGAGAAGTCTGAGTAAATAACTTGGAATCTGATCATGATCAAATAATATCTGAGTTTAAGAGTCAACAACTTGGCTTATGGAAGCCAGGTTCAATGATAAATTTTTCAATATTAACGCAATCTCTTGATTGATCATGCTTTAAAAATAATTGGCAGTCCGCCAAATTAAAGATTTCTCACCGCTGTCTTCTGCGTCTCGACCTGAGTCAAGCGTGCTCGCAGCTGTGCTTCATTCTCAACAGCATTCACTCTGCCATCGTACACAACATTTGCAGGTTGCTTATGCTCAATCAGCGCCTGTAATTTTAAGACTCAGTAACCAATCAAGAGAGAGATCTTAATTTATACCTGTTTCAATTCTTGTGAAACTTTCCCAACCTCGTCCTGTTTCCTACGAAGGAAAGTTCGTTCGGATCGCAGCTCATCTTGAATACTTTGAAGACGCTGCTCCACTGAATTCAAGGCCTAAAAGTCAAATCACAAGATAAAGATATTCATAAAAATAAAGATAAAATATGGATACTCACGGGATAAAAATAAAGATAAAATATGGATACTCACGGGATCAGCTTGTTTGGTTTGCTCTAATAAAGCAGCAAGTGTCTTATTGTGGTCAGTTTCAATCCTAACGCATAAATAATGAGTTAATTGACCAATTGCAGGAGTTTAAAAGACTGACCGATGTCTGCGTAGGATTTCCTGCTGAAGGTCGTCTTCCAATCGCAATTGTTCGCTGCTGACGTCCCTAACAGACTGATGCAAGCGGTGCAGACGAGGGGGGGTATCCATGTCATCGTAGAAGCGCACACTGTTGCGCGTAGGCTGCCAGTCATCAGCAAACTCATGGTCACTAGCAGCCCTCTGTGTACAAATGATACTAAACAAAATATCCCATAAATTAACCAAAACTTACGTCATAATTTCTCAAAGGTGACGTTGGCATTCTAGACCTCCTTCTAGAATCTGAGATATATCAGAAATCGTGACATCAAACAAATCAGTAAATGTAATTGCAAACATACCTCGAGAGAGGTCCTCCTCGCTGCAACCGCGAAGGGAAGATCCTCGAATCCTGGCTTTCTCATCGCGTATCCGATGTCGACTACGGCTAACGTCCCCTTGGAGCTGTGAGTGTTCATAAATCAGTTAATTTACAACTTCACATACAAACCTTATCGATGACAGAGTTCTGTTGTTCACTTGCATCTTTGTAATCCAGCAACATCTTATCAACTGCTTTCAAATTCCGATTGGTATCCTGAGAAGAGTGGAAAGAAGTCTCTGAAAGTTTTCAAGTTTTGAATGCAATGTAACTAACCTTAAGAGAATGTGCTAGATTTTCAACCTTGCGAGAAGTTCGCTCCCACCCTCCTCCTCCACTTCTGCGCTTGTAAGAGCGAGAACCCGAGTAATCCGTTGAATCAGTGGACATTTTGCCGAATATTCATCATCTGTGGGTGTAGTTGAGGCGTAGATAAATGCGGAGGGAGATGATGTAACTAATCTTCAATGTGTTCCTCAGTGAAACTTAAAACAACAATCATATATACCATAAAGGACCTTGACTGACATGGTCCACTATTTAATCTGTACTAGCTCACACTATATTATAATACTCACTTACTACAATGTCTCACATAGTAACTCATAGTCTCTTACTGTCTTAGTCAAGGTGACAACGCCTAAAATAAATTATCTGCAAAATTGAGAGAATCAAACAACAGATAAACACAGCAATATTAGTTAATGATGCCAAACCGTATGCTTCAATTTATGATTTTACAGCAGAATTGCGCAACCAATGAGCTAGATATGCATTTCCACCTGACAGGACTTTACATTATCATTTAATGTATGATGAAAACCATTGCAATCCAACAATTACAAGGATTGTTAATACTACAGTGAAACCCCGCTAACTCAAATTTGAAGGGACCAGCGAAAATACTTCGACGAATTGGGGTTTTCGACGAATCAGAGTTTTCGAATTCTCAATATTTTGGTAACGTTATGATCTGAGATGACGTTATGACAGCGTAATGATTTCAAATTACGTTATGATAACGTAATGACCAACCCTTGAACACTTTAAAGCTGCCAACACATGAAAAAAAAATTTTAAATGATTTGTTTGCGTTGTTTACTACAAAATATACAAAATCGGCCCAGAGAGGGGGATATTCTTTGTTCTTGCCGCCTTGAACCACAGCATCAACGCCTCTTCCACGTCCGGGTATTCACACAACCTCGCTCGCTTCCTGTCCCCTCCACTCTCTCTATAATGCGCTTGAATCTTCTCAGAATTTTTGAAAGTTGACAGGGTGCTTGCATGGTGGGATTCCAAACTTATCGGCGGTGGCCTTTTGCTTCCCTCCAGCTTCAGCTTCGCTGATCGCCAGGAACTTGGTCTCCAGGGTTACACACGTGATCTTTCGTTTAGTCGTCATTATAATTATTGCAGAGATGTCACGCACAGATTCGTCGACAGACTGATTAATTTGTTGTGACGAATGATCGGGTTTTATACTAATGGGCAGAGTTTGTTTATTATTGATGTTTCCCGCCTATTCAACATCTGAGGCTATACCGGTTTCTGTAATCGTCTTCATCAAAGACGCTTTCATGTGTTTTACTCCAATCAAAAATCCACTACATGCTCTCTCTTTTATTGTTAACCAAGCATCGTGAACAAAAGAACGCTTGCTGCTAATTGAACCTTTGAACATGGCGGCTGCTTTAATCGACACGATGCGGTCGATTACGCAAAGAAATGACAGAGACGGAGACGCTGACTTCTGAACAATGCGAAAAGATGACACGCGAGTCGAACTCTGTTTGTAAACGATTGTCCAAAAACAGAGTTGCGTTAATTGCAATTAGCGAAAGGGTTCTTTGATCTCAAAAAAAAAAAAAAAAAAAAAAAAACTTCGACGAATACGATTCGATTTTGCTCAAGGGACCGAAAAATATGTTTGAGGAACAGGGTTTTTCGACGAAGCGGGGTTCGAGGAATCCGAGCAATCTGTAAAAAAACTTAGACAAAGAGGGGTCTTCGAGTTATCCGTTTTCGAGTTAGCGGGGTTTCACTGTAGTTAATAATTGTTAATAGCATATAAGCCGTGCAGAATCATCGAATATGCCAGATGGACTGACTCAGTCTGCAAGTTGACAGAAGTTGATCTATTTATGGCCCTAACAGGGGTCAGCTGGGCCCAGCCCAGAATAATTGGCATGTGCAGTGCACTTATTATACTGAAATAAGCTGAACCAATTATCATTGAAGCGTACCACCAGACAGTAAAAAAAATGTCATATTTGGTCAAATTTGATTGCAATAAAAGTTTAATGAATAAACAAACTCAAAATAATAATCAATTATGCAATTAAATGCTTTAATTACCGCAATGAGCTTGAACTTCAAGTAACTTCATTTAAAATCAGGGTTTCATAAGAGGTGTATGTGTGGCATGTACACTGCAAATTCCAAGACTACAACTTACATAACCATTGAGTTAGCAGCATTTGAAAAAGTCATATTTGCTATTATGCAAAGATTACACAAACGATGCATCTAAGAGCAGTAATACTTCCGAACTTTATTTTACATATTGATGCAGTGAATCATTTAATGCCAGTTACAAGTTGCTAGCATAAGTAGTTATAATGAGCTAGTAGCAAAACTTTGAAAAATCACTGCGACCTTGACCTTTAACCTATGACCTTCAAATTGGTAATCCAAAATAAATTGCCTGAGCATTAATAAGTGCAACTTACTCATTGACAGACATGATAAATAATGACAGAAATAATTAGTACCAAACTTTGTTCATCGGAATATCAAAGCGAAAAAATTGCCTAAGTGTTGCCTATAAATGTATTTTGACAAAAAACATACTAATATTCTGAAAAATCAAATTTTCATTCAATGACTCAACAGCACACGGCATACTCAAAATTATTTATTATTCATATTCATAATTTATTTTCATAAAATTATAAAAATTCATTATAATGATAATAATAATAATCAAATTATGCAATTAAATGCTTTAATTACTGATATGACCTTGACCTTGGTGCAACCTCATTTTGACTCATGATTTCGTAAGATGTTTATACTAGCAATATACTCTGCTAATTTCAATGTCACAACCTGCTTAACAACCGAGATATTTGCATTATAAAAAGTATCAATTACTATTACACAAGATTGCGCAAGAAAGGTGCATCTGAGAGCATTAATAGCGCTATGCATTGTTATATCATATAATGCACTGTAGCTCCCCAAGCTGTAGCGTAGTGCACACACAATATGTGCGTGGGAACTGCTCCGCTACCCTTGGGGAGCTAAATGCACTGGACCAATTGATGTATGTTGCAAGACCCTAGCTCAATTAATGAATGACTCAATGAGCTAGAAGCGATCCAATTTGAAACTTTGAAAAATTGCTGTGACCTTGACCTTTGACCTACAAATTTCTTTCAGACTCGCAGAAGTTCAAGTACTCTCATTGTGAATCATTGTGTAATTTTGCTTAATTAAACTTAACGGAGTTTTGTGCAACGAAACTTGGCAACGGCGCATAAAAAATCGTTCACGGAATAAACATGTAACATAGGGAAAATGTTTAATTTAAAATTTTCCTTAATCAAAAGAAAAAACATTCTCTTGGTCGAATGTGTGCAGATAATAAAATACTCAATGGGGCAAGAACGAGTTTCGACATGCCGACGATACGTACCGCCAAACTCGTAATGTAAACTTAACGAATGGGGAAAATGCCAAGAGATGAACAATGAATGGTCGAAAATGGAATTACCTGAGACACGCTGGGCTCAGCTGCCGAACCTTCCAAGCTTTATGCTCCTTATGACACAGGTTTGAAAACTTCATGAACACATCGTCATTCGATAAATAAGAAAATATCTCCCAGTTTCAAGCAGCTAGCGTAAGTAGCAACGGAGCGCCTTTCGAAACGATCACAAGCGTTGCAAGCAGCGCTCTCATTGGCTCAATGAACATTCACTCAAGGATATTTTATAATCAAGCTCGATCCGAGTATATCAATTGGGTTGTGTACTAGCATTACTACCATGACAGAGGCCGTACACTCAATTGCGTGTATTACTATTAGTATTCTGTACAATCATAACAGACTTGCCTAATTTAATCTTTAATTACAGAATTGCAACACAAAATTATTAATTACAAAACATCCTTTGCATCAATTTTACTGATGCACATAAATGTATAAACCAGTAATAAATGTAATTATGTATCCACTCCAGTGATCTTGTAACACCAGAAACATAACAAAAGTTGATTTTTTTTTACAAAAATTTATTTCAGTCATCTGGACGACAATCTCGACATGAAGCAGAAACCGCAGACAAGGAGAGCGTTGAATGAAATAAATGCAACCATATGACAGAAATCAAGAGCTGGCTATTATGTATCAGAAAAGAAAAAATGATGATTAAAACACAAAATAAAAAGATAAACCAGAATGTTCAGAAATTTTACGGATGCCAAAATGAATGATATGAGAGTTCACAGGTCAAACGGAGGGGCTCTTTAAATATCAGCTTCACATATTTAATCCTCGTCATCAGCCGGAGACCTTCTAGGGCTGTCGTCACGCGCAGGAGAAGCACCGTTATCACGTGGAGAGACGGACCTGCTCTTGGACCTGCTCTTGCTTTTGCTCCTGTCGCGACTGACGCTCCTATCCCTGCTCTTGCTCCTATCGCGACTAACGCTCCTATCTCTGCTCTTGCTTCTATCGCGACTGACGCTCCTGTCCATGCTCTTGCTCCTTCCCCGGCTCACACTCCTGTCGCGGCTCAAGCTGCGGCTCTTGCCGTTCCTGTGGACTGGACTGCGGGATCGCGAGACTGAACGGCGCCTGGAGCGAGATCGGCTGCGAGGACTGCGAGACCTGTATCGGCCACGGGAGTGGGACCGGCTGTGGCTGCAAGAGATGAAAAGTGAACACAACAGAATTCATCACGCGCATAGAGTAAGCACCTGCGACGACGGCTTCTGGAACGATCCTCAACCAAGCGAATGCGGCGACCGTTGATTTCAGTGTCATCCAACTTCTCAAGGGCAGTTTTCATGTCAGCACGACTGGAGAACTCCACAATGCTGAAATGGAAATCAGTGCTGGATTCCTGACAAATAGTGAGAGCCCTTACCCTTCATTCTTGTGCTGCTTGTGGGCATCAGCGTAGGTGACCTCTCCAGCCTGGCGCATGTAGTCTTTCAGGTCCTTCAGAGAGATAGACAAACGCATAAGAGCAAATCAATAGCAGAGGCATGAGGAGCTAATGAAAGCCTTACAGCAGTCGGCATGGCCTCTTACATCGCTTGTATTAACGTCAAGGGCTGCTTCAACATCCCTTGTTTTTATCCCCATGGACTGTTACGCAGCACATCACTCGCCTCTAGTCCCAGATTGCCATGACATCACTGGTTTAACATCCCGGGCAGGGCTGCTAACCATAAGTTCCTTTGATATTAACATCATGGATTGTGATGTCAAAACACCGTTCGATTTGACATCATGGGCAGGGATGCTAGCCATAACTTGGCTCGACTTTAACATCAATGATCACGGATTGTTTGCTCTAACGTCATGGGCAAGGAGCGCCAGCCATAACATCGCTTGATTTAACACCGCCGCCAAGGATGCTAGCAGTGCCATCCCGGATGGGGTTGATTTAACATCATGGACCAGGGATGCCAGCCATAACTTCAGGTCAACGTCCTGGGCAGCTGAAAAAACCCCAGCGCAAAGCCTAGCATCTCTACAGCGCCTCTGCCTTGCGGAGGACATCAGGAGAAAAGCCTAACACGTCACGAGGTGTATGCAGCACTGGGATACACCCAACTACAGCATGGCGCACGTCTTCACCATCAAGCCGTGAGCCTCACGCTTGAGTAGACCGCCAGGTCGCCAACGAGACTTCAACATCTCATCAACGATTAGCTTTCAAGAGAAAAATCAAGTGTGAGTCACACACTGTAATTCCATGATCGTACTTGTAGTGGGAAGCGCGGAGTATCAAAAATGAGACACATACCTGCCAACTGACCCGGGAGGAGAGGTTTTCGACAACCAATCGATACTCGGTACGTGCTGGAGGACCGTACCTGGAACCAGATCTAAAAGTTATTAAAACGCATTGAAACAACAACAAACGCATGAAAAAATAATAAATCCACTAATTTCATTTAAACAGATGTAACAAGAATTGAAGCATACTTATCCATCCAGCCAGGCTGCCGTCCGCCACCACGACCACCACCACGGTCTCCACGGTCTCTGTATCCACCGTCACGATCGTCTTTCCGATTTGGTCCACGCGCATGCTCAATGACGACCCTTAGAAATGAGAACTTGAGATTGAATTTGTGTAATTAAAGAGTCACAATTACTCTCACCTCTCTCCACACAGCTCTTTGCCATTCAGTTCATAAACGGCATCATCAGCATCTCTGTAGTCATCAAATTCCTGCAAAGCCATCAACAGGGGATAGCTCTTGTGTTGATAAAGAAAATGCAGTAATACTCACAACAAAGCCATAACCATTCTTCAGTAGAACATCTACGATGCGTCCATAGTTTCTGAAGAAGCGTTCGATATCACGCTCTCTCACGCTGTAAGACAACCGTCCAACATAGATCCTTCCACTCATGTTTGCGTCTGAAAGGAAAGAGGTAACTTAAAATTCACACAATTGGTGACTCAAAACAAGCAGGATGCCCATACAAAATACTATAAAATTTAAGTAAAACAGGGTCAAATTTTGCTACATTCCTCTTGGGATAATAACGCAGGTATCCTCGATGATTGATCATGCTTGATCATGTTGATGGTTCAGCTGATCGACTCAGAATTAAAAATTAGCAATTTTGTAGGTGAAACAAAATGATCGAATCAGAACCAGATTGAAAACAAATCTCTCAACGACTAGAAAGAGTTTCGTAAAACTGACGAGTCACTATTCTCAACACAGATCAGGCAGAATTCAAAAATACGAAATTTATACGCAG
>KB295847.1:156531-167068 GCA_000328365.1 Capitella teleta | reverse complement strand
TCTATACATACTAGATATATCTAGGAATTAGTCCATTGCAGGTGTAATGTCTTGAAATGAGTCAGTCAAAACTCAAAAGGCTTACTGTGGAAGTACTAATCTTGGTGAGAGATTAATTTGGCGAGTTGAAAAGAATAGCCAAATTTAATATCGCCTGAAGTGTAAGGATGACAGAAGTCACAAAAAAATGGTTTCAACTTTGAGATTCGCCAAAATTAATGTCGCAAATTGATGTAATCAGAATATAGAAAATGCCAAATATTATATTCGCCAATATAAGTATGTGTACAGTATTTGTCTTGTAAACTTGGGATGATATAAATTAAATATGCATCCCAATTTTAAATAATTCGCTGCTAATTCTAAACAATCATCTTTAATCATACACAGAGATTCGACACTATGTGCGGGGAAAGAGGCGCTCAGTTGAGTGGAGGTCAGAAGCAGCGTATCGCCATCGCGAGAGCTCTTGTTAGAGACCCAAAAATCTTGCTCCTGGATGAGGCCACCTCAGCACTGGATACTGAGAGTGAGGCAACAGTGCAAGCTGCCCTTGACAAGGTAGGTGTTAAGCGATCAGTCTGGGCATCCTCTTAATGCGCCTTACATAGGCAAGAGAAGGGAGGACAACTCTTGTCATTGCTCACCGGTTGTCCACTGTGAAGAACGCAGATCTGATCGTGGGATTCAAGGATGGAGTGGCTCATGAGATGGGTACGCATAATGAACTGATGGCTTTGGAAGGCATCTACTACAAACTAGTCACTAATCAGGTTCGTTGTTAAGGTGTATATAATTTAATTTATTTTGTGTATATTCCATGTTTATAAGAAAATATTTAGATATTTTTATCATTTTAGTCATTAAAAAAATTTCATCTTCAGGAGCTTGAATTCGAAGAGGACGATGATTTTGGTGAGTCATGATCAATTTTGTATAAATTTGTCTTTTCATAAAAAAAAATATATGAGGGTGAATGGGGTTCTCTCCCGTATTTTTACTAATCATTGACCTGAATTTCTTACATTTGCTCCTGGCAGCTCCACAAGCTGACATTGAGGTTAAAACGGGTATGTAGAGATCAGGTTATGTGTCCTTCGATGACAGTCAATTCAGTTCTTATATGTTTTCAGTTTGTTTGCATTTTGATCTCTAATTGTGTGTGTTCTTTCGTTCTCAAAAGTCAGGAGTCAGAATTACGAGGTTGTCATTTTGGGAACCATACGATCAGATCGAGATATCTAAATGTATTTCAGAGTTTCGAATTTGGTGCAAAGAACGCATATCAGAACTTGTGATCTCGTAATTCCGAATTGTTGAGAAGGAAATAACGCACCATTAGATCAGTTTCTTTATTTGACAAGTTTCGTTCTTTCTTTTTCCCCTTATTAGTTCGACCAATTATCTCCTAATTAAATTTATGCCTAGTATTGTGAATCTAAAATTGGTCTTTTGGATCGGTCCTGCGGTCGTATGCTTTCTTATGTCTAAATGTAGTATGCTGCATTTTATCTATTCATTTTCCGTCCCCACGGGTAACTTTCGATACATTTCGAAGTCAACTGAAATATGAATTTTCATTTATAGTTGAATGCTAGAGAAACTTTGCCTGTGATTGGATACATTTTAAGTTGTCTCAACCTATTGTTCGACACGGAGCGTCCATTCAGCACCATTCACACCTTCCTCGAAGTTGACAACGAGCGATTCTTGGATGGTGTGTAACTCTCGAATCCTATTCATGCTTGCAAAAAGTGCAAAAACAAAGATGCACAGCCTCATTCAATGTGTTCCTTTGTTGTCGGCATTGTTCAGAGACATGCAACAATTACAGAAATCTACAAAGCGTTAGTGATCTTTTTAAATCGGCATTATCAGAGAAAATGTGAAACGCAGATATGACTTCAAAGAGAGATAGATACTTGGTATATTAATGAGCGGAGGGAAGAGTGCATTAGGGGCCTTTTTTCCATGCTTGATCCATGTTACTATATCTCGGAAGGTTCAATAACTGGATATCATTTCGACATATCGAGATTATACTGTACATGTAATTTGTTCCGTTATTTACCTTTAAATTCAGAAAGCAGGGTTTAATCACTCCTATCACCCGCAGATCATGTGAAGAAACTGAGTCGGTCAGAATCAGTAAGAGGCAGTGGCAAGAGGACTCGTCTCATCTCTCAAACGTCCATGGGAGGCAAGAAGGACGAAGAGAAGGAATCAGAGGAGGTCAGCATGCATGCAGATTGCTCAGTTTGCAGCTCAATTAACACTCGCATTATTCTAGGATATTCCAGAAGCCAGCATGACGAGAATCATGAGAATGAATTCACCCGAGTGGATATTTATCGTGGGTGGATGCATCGGGGCCTGTTTGAATGGAGCAGTGCAACCAGCGTTTGCTGTGGTTTTCAGCGAAGTGATTGGCGTAAGTGTCCAAGCATTGACTCCAAGCGCATTCTGTATCCTCTTCTTTTGTTCAGGTCTATGCCAAATGTCTTGATGAACAAGAAGAGGAAGTACTCTTCTATAGCATAATGTTCCTCGTGATTGGAGTTGTGGCTGCTCTGGCCATGTTTTTCCAGGTTCGCTTTGTTTGTGTTAATCCGAATTTTTCAGAAATTGTTTTCTTCTTTAGGGTTTCATGTTTGGATTATCTGGCGAAGGTTTAACCATGCGTCTAAGGCAACTGACTTTCCGAGCTCTGCTCAGACAGGTTTATATCAGTTCTTCTGTGTGATGTTATGTTTTACACATCGTTTGTGTGTAGGAAATGGCTTACTTTGATGATGATAAAAACAACACAGGAGCCTTGACAACCAGGTTGTCAACTGAAGCATCTGCTGTTCAAGGAGTGAGTTCAAACTTAGAATCAAATTGGAATATATAATTGTTCTATCTTAGGCCACTGGAGCTCGGTTAGGAACTGCTTTTCAATCGCTGGCGGCCATCGGAACCGGAGTCATCATTGGGTTCATCTACTCTTACAAACTGACCTTCCTCATCTTGGCTTTCATGCCGTTCATCGTCATCTCTGGCTACCTTCAGATGAAGGTCATGACTGGATTCTCGGGCGAGGGGCAGGAGGCTCTGGAAGCGGCAGGAAAAGTTTCCACTGAAGCTATAAGCAACATCCGCACGGTAGCCTCTTTGTGTCGTGAAGAAACATTCGCTCATAATTACGAAGAACTCACATCAAAACCCCACAAGTAAGCTGTTGAGTCTTGAGAGATTTGTAGTTTTTAATGTGATTTTTGCTTGTTTATAGGGACAGCATGAAGAAAGCCCACGTGTTTGGAATTGCATTCTCCTTCACAATGTCTCTCATCTTCTTCACATACTCTGCCAGTTTCTATGTTGGAGCCTACTTAGTGAAAGAGGACGGTCTAGAGTTCAAAAATATGTTCAAGTAAGGTTAAAATCATGTATATAAATTTTCATTTCATGAGGGTATTTATTTTAGGGTGTTCTCTGCTATTGTTTTTGGAGCCATGTCAATCGGAGAAGCCAGTCATTTTGCTCCTGATTATGGCAAAGCCAAGTCAGCTGCCAACCGCCTTTTCCACCTGTTTGACAGAGAACCAGAAATTGACAGCTCCTCTACGTCTGGACAGAAACCGGTATGCTGCTTTTTCAGCTTGTGTTTCGATTTTCAATGTCTTTTGTTTGCTTCAGGCGTCATGCTCGGGATCGCTTGAGTTCCGTGATGTGCATTTTGTGTACCCTTCACGCCCTACTGTGCCTGTATTGCAAGGCCTCAACCTTGGCGTTGAACAAGGCAAAACCATGGCGCTAGTGGGCAGTTCTGGATGTGGGAAAAGCACAAGTGTTCAACTGATTGAGCGTTTCTACGATCCAGCTGAAGGCAGTGTGGTATGAAGATCATCCCGTCTTTGAATCATAATCTCATTTCTTATCTCCACCCAGCTACTTGATGGTGTAGACACCCGTGATCTCAACATCGCTTGGCTGAGATCGCAGATTGGAATTGTGTCTCAGGAACCAATTCTCTTCGATACAAGCATCAGAGAGAACATCGCTTACGGAGATAACGAACGCGAGATTCCAATGGCGGAGATCATCGAAGCCGCACGCAAAGCCAACATTCACAGCTTCATTGATTCGCTACCCGAGGTAAGAGTATTCGGGCTTCAAGAATACCCTGTTCAATTTCTCTAATTTTTAGGGCTATGATACAAATGTTGGTGAGAAAGGAACTCAATTGAGTGGCGGACAGAAGCAACGGATTGCCATCGCCAGAGCTCTCATGCGCAACCCGAAAATTCTCCTCCTTGACGAAGCCACCTCTGCCTTGGACACGGAAAGTGAAAAGGCGAGTACACATGCACTCAAGAATAGTTCATAATTGATACCCTTTAACATTGAGCAGGTCGTTCAAGAGGCTTTGGACAGAGCTCAGGAAGGCCGCACATCCATCACAATTGCGCATCGCTTGTCCACGATCCAAAACTCAGACCAGATTGTCGTGATTACTAACGGACATGTTGCTGAAGCGGGTACACATGCTGAGCTTCTGGCAAACAAGGAATTGTACTACAAATTAAGCAGTGCACAGAACAAGAGAAAGGAGTAAGGGACCACTAGGAGTAAGGGACCACTGCACTCAAGTTATCTTCTACGCCAACTGTTCCGGTATATGATGTGTGAGTTATTTTGGATTTTGCAGCGTTGTCAGGGTTATTTTAAACAGTCGTTCACATCAATTCATTCCGTATTATACACAGAGAACTGTATATTTTTTATTGCTGTCTCCTTTTATTCATTCATTCGAAATTTTTAGTTTTTATGTAGAGGATGAATCTTCATTACAAATCAATGATATTAGCTTTTTATTTCAGTCTTGAAAATGGTTTACTTTTATGCTAATTCAGTCTGACCTTGAATCTGCAGTGTATGTGGATATGGCATGATAAACAAAGATGCTGTATTGCATAGCAAACTTTCAAAAGATTCAGGTTAAAGATGTCTGTTGCATTTGCTTTTGTGCACAGCTCATTACCATAATTTGTATATATTTTTTATTTACTTCCTAATTTGCTTCGAACAAACATGTTACAGCTGATTAAAAAAAATATATTAATAAAAAATAAAAAAAAGAGTATTTCTGCTCATCGACTCCTTCATACCTCCTTCAAAATGTCTTTATATTATTTTGTATTGTGAATAAAAAAGTTTGTTGACAAAAATATTCTGTTTCAGTCTTGTCATGCTGAAAATCTTAATTTATCTGTTCCAAGTTGAAATGCTTTGAATTCCTAGGACACCCTTGAGCAATATATAAGCACAGCTGATTGGCTTCTATGAAGTTCTATCTATATTTGAATCACATTATATATTTATGGATAACTGTTGTTTCTTTTTACCGGTATTTCCAAAAAAAAAAAAAAACCAACAAACAAACAAAAAACAAGAATCAATCAGAATTTTTTTTTGATTAAGCTATTGATAAACATTAATCAAGGAAACATGAACGTAATCGCAATATATTAGTTCATGATGCCAAACTATAATATATGCTTCAATTTATGATTTACAGCAGAATTGCACAACCAATGAGCTGGATATGCATTTCTACCTGACATGACTTTACAATATCATTTAATGTATGAAAAACCAATGCAATCCAACAATTACAAGGATTGTTAATACTGCAGCATATATAGGCTGTGCAGAACCATTCAATGCGCCAGGTGGACTAACTCAGTCTGCATGTTGACCGAAGTTGACATATTTATGGCTCTATCAGAGGTCAGCTGGGCTCAGCCCAGTAGACTTGCTATGTGCAGTGGACTTATTACATTGAACTAAGCTAAACCAATTATCATTGCAGTATACCACCACAGTCAAAAAACGTCATAATTGGCCAAATTTGATGAAGAAAAAAAAGTTTAATGATCAAACAAATTCAAAATAATAATCAATTATGCAATTATTGCTTTAATGACCACAATGATCTTGAACTTCAAGCAATTTAATTTAAAATCAGGATTTCGTAAGAGGTTATATGTGACATATACTCTGCGAATTTCAAGACCATAACTTACATAACCATAGAAATATCGGCATTTGAAAAAGTCATAATTGCTATTATGCAAGATAACGCAAGAACGATGCATCTAGGAGCAGAAAGACTTCCGAGCTTTATTTCACATACTATAATGCAAGAGGGCAATTCGATCTTCTGAATAATTAGATGTATTATTTTTGGCGAGCCCATGCCAAGCGTGGATTTGGCGGTGGGAAACGAAGGACGAGGGCGTGTCTCTACATAATAAATTATAAAACAGCTCTGCTCGGAAGATTCCATTCTTTGAAAATAGGGATGATTGCTTATAATGTGCTTTAATTTTAAGTTTGAATTCATGTAATTATATGAGGGCTTCGCTGCAGCACATGAGGTTAATATACTATAATATTATACGGTGCACACATTGGTCAGTGCTCTAAAAAAAAAATAATGAAAACGTTCGAGCGTACAAGCGAGCTCAAAGTAGGTGTGAGGAGTGCACCCTTTATAAGCCAATCATCACCCCGCATATCCGGTGGAATATCATAACGCACACGACCTGGTTGAGAGGAACACTATTCTTCTTGCGTCTGTAAAAGGTGCGTTATGACTCCTATCTCCACCATGGCGTGGTCACGGACATCGGTTTTCATGTATGATCATGTATGCTACATGATTCAACCATAACAAAAAATATCATCAACAAACCCCTACAGGTGCCCTGAGTAGATATAACCCTTTCCAATCAAAGCCAGTATACAACATCACAGGATCCAGTTTGCACTCTTGAAAAAAGTCCCTATCTCCTACCATGGCGTGGTTACGGACATGGGTTTTCATGTATATTACACGATTCAATCAATCTGAAATTAGCATCAATGCAATCATTCCAGTGCCTTGAGTTGATATATACCCCATTCAATCACATGAAACTAGTATACGACATCACAGGATCCAGTTTGCACTCTTGAAAAAAGTCCCTATCTCCTACCATGGCGTGGTCACGGACATGGGTTTTCATCTATATTACACGATTCAATCAATTTGAAATTAGCATCAATACAATCCTTTCAGTGCCCTGAGTTGATATATACCCCATTCAATCATTGCCCACCAGTATATATTTACTCAGGGCACTGGAAGGATTGTATTGATGCTAATTTTGGATTGTTTGAATCATGTAATACATCAAAAAGATCTTTGGCAGGTATTCCTCCATTGGTAGGGGAATGGGAATTAGCTATAGTATCAACCACAAAACGAGAATTGCATTTTCATACTATTAGAAGTCCTTTGGACTATAATCCGAGTCGGAATTATGTGCAAAAAAACTATACAAATCCTAAATTTTAACATTAACAGCCATAATTCATGACAATAATTACCATTATACCTGTTTTCAATCCTGTTTTCACAAGTGGTCAGAAGACGCAAGAATTTTATCTTCGTAGTCATCACACACCTTTTAACAAACGCAAGAAGAATAGCATCACGCCCTGGTAGAACACTTGTAATTGATGCTACCGATGCTGTGTCTATTAAAACTCTCTATATCAGTATAAGCTATCATGTTGTGGCTCTATATATCACTTATGCACTTTTCTTTCTGATTATGGAAGTTTGTCATTAACTGCCATCGACCAAAACTGAATGATGATATTTATTGTTAGTGTTATACATAAGAACAAGCAGCTGAGTTAATTTTGTCTGAATCATTTGTAGTTTTGTACTTTAATTGAATGTTAAAATTGGACACAACAACCTCAGGTCTCGCCTCTTTTTTTTTTCTTTCGATCACAACGGGTTACTTGCGTTTGTTTGTTTGTTTGTTAATTTTCTATTTTCTATTTTTTATTTCATTTATTTTTTTTATGTGCCTTTCTCTCCGTTGTATTTAATCCTTACTCATTGTGAATAAAATTCATTCAAATTCATTCACAAACAAAAGATGACTCAATATGCGATGAAATGGGACTAGTTGGGCCTTCATGGTCAGGAAGCAATGAGGGAGAGGGGTGCTGTCTGGGTCTTCAACGGTATCTAACAATCCATAGCTAGCATGCAAATAGGGAGCAGCCTGAACCCTCATTGGTATCTAACAAGCTAGAAGCGATAAGGGTGTCCCACTGGTTCTTCATCGGTATCTTATACTATCTAACAATCTATAAGCCATGACAGGGGACTGCTGGGTCACTATTAATGATCTTCATCTCTGAGTACATGTGCACCACATATTAATATCTGCTTTCTGTGGAAACAATATCGTCAACAAAAATAAATTTTATTTAGGTGCCAAAGAAACGCAACGATCTATAATTGGCTTCATAAGTAATTAATCCATATTTGGGTCTACAATAAAGAATATTCTATACGATGCAAAAATCTATTCTTTTCATTTTCAAACCATTTGCGATCAAAAATTGATTTTCTTTCGCACCCAATGTGTGAATCAGGACTGGTAAACATTATTTCTTGTGCACCCATGACAAGATGATCGACTTTGACACACAATGAAATTGACTGGAACGATACTCCAACAATGAGTGCTTCACTTAAAAAGACTCTCAGACTTTTCAGACTTTTCAGACAATGAAACACTCTGGAAAGGCTGGCGGCTTCTTGAATGGTAGTACCAAGAAGGCAAGCCTTCTCGAGCGTGGAGTTCATCCAAGAGACTGAATTGAATTAAGAGTCACAATCCGCCAAATCGGATACAGTACACGTGTATCAACCAACCACATAACAAATGCGTCATCGAGCAGACAAAAAAGGTCTACCTTGGATTGACCCCGTTCTGGATGCCTAAAAGTTCATAGTGCCAGCTGGGCCAGTTGACACTGTTCGAAAGTCGGCATTCGATGATTCGTTGGCCTTCCCGCCATTGCAGTCAGCTTCATCGGAATTCATCTGCTCCTTCGCCAACTTCACTCGAAACAACTAGCTCGTCGTTTTCGGCGAGGTAGACGAAAATTTGTAAAAAAATATATCCTCGTATTCCAATGTAAACATTATGTTTGACGTCAATAACTGTAAGAATCTTTCCTATTTGTATTATCAAAATTTATCAGCTTTGCAGTTCGCACGCATTGTCTAACGAGCAGACGACGCCACAGCACCAGTCGGAGCGGCCAACTGAGTGTTACACAATGAGTTCGCACGCTTAATTCGGAGTTAAGCGCTGTTCATATATGTGTGTGCGGTCCGTGCGACGTGCGGGCCATATTTCTCATTCAAGTTGTAGTTTCTGCGCTGACAACACTAGCGATCGTCGCTAGATAAATAACAAACAAGAATCAATCAGAGATGTAATCAAGGAAGTCTTTTAAATAAGTTATTGATGAACATTGATCAGGGAAACATGAGCGTAATCGCAGCAATATTAGTTCATGGTGCCAAACTACATGCTTCAATTTATGATTTTACAGCAGAATTGCGCAACCAATGAGCTTGATATTCAGTTCTACGTGACATGACTTTACATTATCATTTAAAGAGGACCTCTGGCTATTTTGAACTAGTAACGGATGATAGAGGATACACCCAAAAAGACAAATACGCCTTTTGACTGACATAATTTTCGACAATACGCTTGCTGTGGGCTAATTCCTAGATACATCGAATTTGAGAGGTTAAAAATCTTGCTTTCTTCTCGCGTTTGATTTCATACCGTCGTGACGGCATAAAAGTAATTCTCCTATTGTTAACAATGGAAGCCGTCGAGTGAGCAGATCTTTCAGCAGTTCTCATAAAAGAAATCTCGCACTCATTTCGTTTCAAACTATTCTGCCTCAGCAGGAAATTCGTATTTTAATTTGTCTTGAATATCATTCACAGATCTTCCAAAAACGGTCTCTCGTCACTCAATAAAGCCCACAGAACCGATCTATAAAGGTTCCGAAATGAACAGAGGTCCTCTTTAATGTATGACGAAAACCAGTGAAATCCAGCAATTACAAGAATTGTTAATACTATTTTAATATAGTGCACATATCAATTATACTGGGCTGAGCCTAGCTGACCCCTGTTAGGGCCATAAATATGTATAATTATGTCAACATGCAGACTGATTCAGTCCATCTGGCACATTCGATGATTCTGCACAGCCTAAAGGCTATAGTATTAACAACCCTGGTAATTGTTGGAATGCAATAGTTTTTATCATACATTAAAGGATAATGCAAAGTCATGTCATGTAAAAATACATATCTAGCTCATTGTAGCGCAATTCAGCTGTAAAATCTAAAATTGAAGCATATAGTTTGGTTATGTTCATCAATAGCTTAATTAAAAAATTTTCTTTGTCACCTCTCTGATTGATTCTTTTTATTTAATGTTCCTTTTATTCGATCTCACCTTTTATACTCTACTACTTTTACTTTTGCTGCTTCATTCATCCAATAATTTCTCGCAAAAAAACCTTTGCTCTCAGAGGAAAGGAGTTAAATACATGTAGTCCTATCATGGCATATATGAGCATTAAGTTACATATATGTTATTAACGATCAA
>KB295847.1:70351-156481 GCA_000328365.1 Capitella teleta | reverse complement strand
ATGTATACCCTACATTTCCACTAGCGTCTGTACCAGGGACACATCTCAAATTCTCAATGTGTTGTAGATTTAACTTTCAGTGTTGATTCAATTGAACTGCAAAGATGCCTGCGGAGGTGGAAGAAGAGTACCATCTGCCAGAGGAGGCGAGTGGAGCCTGTAAGCAACTTTTGTTTATCTTCATTCTTCATCATGAATTCCCTTTTTCTATTTACGCTATAGCTGTGATATCCTCATCCACCGATGTGGCTTCAAAAAACTCCATTAACGAGAATAAATCGGAAGATTCCGCTGCTAAAAATGAAAAAGACGACGAAAAGGAAAAGGAGAAGGATAAGAAGGTAAACGATGACGCTACTCCAGAGAACATGGTGGGATTCACCTCCCTTGTAAGTCACCCTAGTTTGTTTGGCTCAACATGATCTCTAAAATCGTCTTTTAAGTTCCGTTTCGCGAACAAATTGGATGTTCTATTGATGGTACTGGGCAGTATATGTGCTGCCTGTCACGGCGTGGCTCTTCCTGCCCTGATGATCATTTTTGGAGACATGACGGATTCCTTCGTGGTGGCTGGAACTACGTGCGATGGGTGAGCTATAGTGCTTTTCTGGTGTGCTTATTCTCGATGTGTTGATTTTGCAGGACTTCGTCATCAGATGACACTTCTAATAAAACTCAAGAGCAGGTTGACGAAATGATGAGCCAACTGATGGATGATATGGCCATGTATTCCACCTACTATGCAGGTATGACTAGCGTAACTAGCATTACTGATTTATTTGCTGAGTTTTTCCACAGCTGTTGCATGCGGAGTGTTGATTGTGGCCTATGGTCAGGTTACCTTTTGGCTTTTAGCCTCTAACCGCCAGGCGCAGAAGTTGCGATGCCTTTTATTCAGCTCGGTTCTCAAACAGGACATTGGATGGTTTGACACCCATGAGATTGGAGAGCTCAACAACCGGCTATCTGAGTATGCAAGTGTTGTTTAAAGCGTTCAACGATTGATATATTTATGTTTGTTGAAGTGATGTGAACAAACTGAAAGATGGGATCGGAGATAAAATTGGAAATGCCCTTCAATGGTTCACCACTTTCATCAGCGGGATGGTCATCGGTTTTGTTAAAGGTTGGAAACTGTCCTTGGTCATCATGGCGGTCAGTCCTCTAATAGCCATCTCTGGAGGAATCATGTCAATGGTCAGCTGATTCATTCACTCAATTGGTCATATATAAGAAATATATTTAGCTGTTGACCTCTGCTACAAGTAAGGAGTTGAATGCCTATGGGCGTGCGGGAAAAATTGCACAAGAGGTCCTCTCGTCTCTCAGAACTGTGATTGCGTTCGGAGGACAGGCTAAGGAATGCAAACGGTAAGTTTGGAAATGATTGATTCAGTTTTTCACCATTTTCCATTCTCAGGTATAACGATAATTTAGCCCATGCAAAGAGCTTTGCAGTCATGAAAACGACCGCTTCCGGCGGTGGAATGGGGATGATTTATTTTGTCATGTTTGCATGTTACGCTCTCGCTTTCTGGTATGGATCAAAGTTGGTTCGTGAAGAAGAGCACTACACTGCTGGTGTCATGCTGACGGTAGGTATTCTCATGCATTGTGCTGTTTTTATTAGGCTCATTTCGACAGGTGTTCTTCGTCGTTGTCTTTGGAGCCTTTGGTTTAGGTAACGCTGCCCCGAATCTGCAAAATGTGGCAACTGCTAGGGGAGCTGCTTACTCCTTGTGGGAGATCTTCGACCGGGTTTGTGATTTATGCTTTTGTTTCAAGTTCAGTTTACTTTTGTTGCAGAAATCTCAAATTGACAGCAGTTCACCAGAGGGAGAGAAACTGGGTCAAGTTGACGGAAATATTGAGTTCAAGGAGGTCCACTTTAAGTATCCTTCACGTCCTGACGTTCCTGTGAGTATATCTTCCGAGTATGTCACGCATTTTTGTTTTATTTTCTTGTCAAGATTCTTCGTGGACTGAACTTGAAAGCAAACGTAGGCCAGACAGTGGCACTGGTTGGACCGAGTGGTTGTGGAAAATCCACAACTGTTCAGTTGTTGCAGCGTTTCTACGATCCATGTGAGGGAGAGATTTTGATCGACGGTCATAATATTAAAGACCTGAACATCAAATTCCTGCGTGATCACATTGGTCTCGTCAGTCAAGAGCCAATCCTCTTTGCAACAACTATCCGTGAAAACATCCAATACGGCCGCGAAAATGTAACAGATGCAGAAATCGAACAGGCTACTAAGATGTCTAACGCTTATGACTTCATCATGAAGCTACCCCAGGTCAGTTGAAAATATCTCTTAAATCGTGTAGATTTTATGTAAACGTCATCCTCCATTATGTTTAAAATTAATGATATTTAACCTCTGTTTGATTTGAAAGGTTTAAGGATTGATTCTTTAGACTTCTATAAAGGCACATGCGTCAATTTTGTTTAAGATTTTAATTGTCAGCTATGAATATTATTCAAGAACTAATAAAAGAGGTTTTTTTCCAACATACGTAGAATAGCTCATTGCTAACTATGGGAGAGTTGAATTGGTAATATTGTTAAGAATGATCAGATATTTTGAATCTCTATACATTCTAGATATATCTAGGAATTAGTCCATTGCAGGTGTAATGTCTTGAAATGAGTCAGTCAAAACTCAAAAGGCTTACTGTGGAAGTACTAATCTTGGTGAGAGATTTAATTTGGCGAGTTGAAAAGAATAGCCAAATTTAATATCGCCTGAAGTGTAAGGATGACAGAAGTCACAAAAAAATGGTTTCAACTTTGAGATTCGCCAAAATTAATGTCGCAAATTGATGTAATCAGAATATAGAAAACGCCAAATATTATATTCGCCAATATAAGTATGTGTACAGTATTTGTCTTGTAAACTTGGGATGATATAAATTAAATATGCATCCCAATTTTAAATCATTCGCTGCTAATTCTAAACAATCATCTTTAATCATACACAGAGATTTGACACTATGTGCGGGGAACGAGGCGCTCAGTTGAGTGGAGGTCAGAAGCAGCGTATCGCCATCGCGAGAGCTCTTGTTAGAGACCCCAAAATCTTGCTCCTGGATGAGGCCACCTCAGCACTGGATACTGAGAGTGAGGCAACAGTGCAAGCTGCCCTTGACAAGGTAGGTGTTAAGCGGTCAGTCTGGGCATCCTCTTAATGCGCCTTACATAGGCAAGAGAAGGGAGGACAACTCTTGTCATTGCTCACCGGTTGTCCACTGTGAAGAACGCAGATCTGATCGTGGGATTCAAGGATGGAGTGGCTCAAGAGATGGGTACGCATAATGAACTGATGGCTTTGGAAGGCATCTACTACAAACTAGTCACTAATCAGGTTTGCCTCCAGTACTCAAGTTATTTTCATTTTTTGATTATGTTGGTGTTTTGTGTTTACTGATTTCTTTTTATTTTATCTCTTTTGTGAAAGCTTGACAGAAATATGTTAATGGGATAGATAATAATACTTATTATACATGTACTATTTTGGTTAGTACTGGGACTCATCCAGAGGTTACAAATCACTTAGTATTGGTTACAAGAGTAATCCATAATAAAATCAATAAATTAAAAAGTGCACCATGCCTTTTCAAACCAAGGTATTGATTAATTTCCATATATACAGTCTCACAAGCAGCCATATATGTTTTTTAACAATCTCAGGGCTCAATTTCTCCCTTTAGCTGTTAAAGCTCAGGTCAAACATAAAGCAGTGTCAACAATTACAGCACGAAAATGTTCTGCCTAGACGATAAGTTTTACATTTAATTCATTTACATGCTACACGCAGAAAGCTCGCTGCTTGTTGATTTCAAAACGAGGTGAATTCCTTAGTAGCTCAATATTTTTCTACAACTGCTCGAGCACCGCACAGCACTACATAATATAATAATAAATTAATTTCAAGCATTACATAACTGTTGGTCATATGCCCACACACTTGACACTGGTTTACAAGAGGTATTGCGTGCTCCCACTCTTGCTACAGTGGTTTAAGTGATAGCCTAGCTGTCTTAATGACCGAATTTAACGTTTGGTAAGGTTTGGCCTGATAAACAGACATCCGAGCTCAGCCAGTCGCTCAAAGGTGTGCAGGTGTGTGGGAAAAGTGCAGTAGAACTAGGGGACTTCCAGCCATGAAATAACCAATAAAAGAAGCAAAAAATGATCATGCCGATAATATTGTTTTACTATTTTCAGGAGCTTGACATTGAAGAAGAGAGTGGTGTTGAAAAGGTTGAACTGGGTTTGTGAAGATCAGGGTCATTCAGAGGCCATATGCATAAAAAGCTACTAGGCCCAGCTGTGATCTAAGTTACGCTCCAAATCGAGTTCACAACAAAATTTATGCATACAAGCGGTGTAACTAATATTGACACCTAAACTACATGTACAGTAAATAGAAAGGTGTTTGTATGTTTTGATGGCCTTATTAATGTGAGAACGAGATGTTAATGAGCAAAAGATAACTTTCAGTAATTGGTTATATATTAGCAATTATACATATAATTTAACATAATAATAATTTCAATTATTATACATTTAAAGGTCTGAGATTTGCAATTTCGGAGGATCAATATCCGTTTGTCTCTAGTCTATGTAAATTAGTCTTGGTTACATTCTATGAATAGTAATTATTATAAGAATTATTTCAAAATCTATTCCCATAAAGCCTGGAAACGAGTTTGAACTGTTCCAAATGCTATATAGATCTAAGAAAGCTCGTCAAACATTCGACAGAATTGAATAATTTATTATGTGTGCGATTTTCTAATATACAAGAATGGTTCTCAGTGTGTTTCTTGTTGGGGCTGCTGAGGCAGATATTGCAGTCGTTATAATTTCCAATTTCCCTTCAAACGTGCGGGGGGGCACCGGATAGCTCGGTGGGTTAAACCGCTGACAATCCAGTGCCGACCGTGGGGGTCGAGGACCCGGGTTCGAGACCCGATCATGCCACGTGCGTTATGATTGTGAATTATAATTGTAATCCGTTATAATTGTAATTCTTCGGTGACTCTGCAGTGCTGCCCAACTGCGTAACAAGGCCGGGCGCTGTGTACTACTGTCTATGGTGGTATGCAGGATAAAGAACCCTTGGGATTTATCGATAAGAGTAGGGGGAAACCCCGGTCCCGGGCCTTCTGTTTTGGCGCCCGTATTATCCGATCGGATTGGGTGGAGCCGTAAAACCCCATCACTCACTCACTCACTTCAAACGTGCGAAATTTGGGGGAGATTCATGCAAAGAAAACCGTCTGTAAGGATACATCAAATTCGTAGATTTTCTTCCAGTTTGCTGGAAAAACTTTTTTGCCTTCTGCGAAAACCGCTGACATCGTCATGATTTGCTCCCACTATCCCCATTCCATACAGCCTTCCATATAATTTACATTGTACAACCAGTAAATAATACAATTTATAATTATGTGGACTTGTACAGCTAGCTACCTTGTGTTTGAGTGTAACAAGTGAGAGCAATCATGCCTGATGCCTTGCACGAATTCGAAGTTTGAACCCATCAATATAAATTTTGTATTCTACTAATCGTGATCTCAATTTGCACATCAAATTATTCCATATACAATTCCATTCATACATCTTTTAAGCAACATGCAGAGGCTTTGTTTGGGTGGTAACCATGGTTTCAATTTTGGTTTGTATTTCCTGTGAAACAGTTTGGGATCGCCCCGTTAGTGAGAAATGTTGCATTGAATGTGAAATGAGCATGAAATAACATGTGTTCATAGCTTTCACGATAGCCTGCCAGGCTAGTCCGCAACTATAGTTGGTCTGCAGTTCATAATGCCTTTATGCATACGAAAGCAGTTTGAAACTATGTATTTCACAACTGACGTTTTAGATCACAACTAGGACTTACTTACGAATTAGCTAGTTCGATTTTTATGCATACGGCCTCTGATGCTTGTCCTTCAATTGCAGTCAATTCAATTCCCATAAGTTTTAAATTCTTTGGTGTTTATAGTTTTGATCTCTCAGATCAGTTTCTTTCTTATACAAATTTCATTCTATCATTTTTGTTTCGGTTTTTTTTTTTTTTTTTTTTTTTTTACTCTTCTTTTTGTTTGTTAACCCAAATATGTATGTGATAACATACATGTACATGTACAAAATACACGCATATCATCTTCTGGTGAAATTTAATCCTCTTTCGTTCTTCTAGGTATTGTAAAGGTCTAGTGAATATCTTGCTGCCCTGCAATTGTGTGCTTTTCAATATCTAAATACAGAATTCTTCATTCTTTTCCACATCTTTCGTTTTGTGTGTTGTTGATTTAATTTCATTCAGTTGACAGATGTAGACATACAATATTCCCTCTTTGTGATGTTATGCCCCCTTAAATTCAAAATGCAATGTTTGATCATTCCTATCACACGCAGATCATGTGAAGAAACTGAGTCGGTCAGAATCAGTAAGAGGCAGTGGCAAGAGGACTCGTCTCATCTCTCAAACGTCCATGGGAGGCAAGAAGAACGAAGAGAAGGAATCAGAGGAGGTCGACATGCAGATCGCTCAGCTTGCAGCTCAATTAACACTTGCATTATTCTAGGATATCCCAGAAGCCAGCATGACAAGAATCGTTAGAATGAATTCGCCCGAGTGGATATTTATCGTGGGTGGATGCATTGGTGCCTGTCTGAATGGAGCAGTGCAACCGGCGTTTGCTGTGGTTTTCAGTGAAATTCTTGGGGTAAGTATCTCAGTGGTGACTCCAAGCACAGTCTGTATTTATTTCTTCTTCAGGTCTATGCTAAATGTCCTGATGAACAAGAAAAGGATGTTATATTCTATTGCATACTGTTCCTCATGATTGGAGTTGTGGCTGCACTGGCCATGTTTTTCCAGGTTCGCTCCATATGCGTTTAACCACAATAGCCTATATCTTTTTTTTCTAAGGGTTTGATGTTTGGATTATCTGGCGAAGGTTTAACCATGCGTCTAAGGCAACTGACTTTCCGAGCTCTGCTCAGACAGGTTTATATCAGTTCTTCTGTGTGATGTTATGTTTTACACATCGTTTGTGTGTAGGAAATGGCTTACTTTGATGATGATAAAAACAACACAGGAGCCTTGACAACCAGGTTGTCAACTGAAGCATCTGCTGTTCAAGGAGTGAGTTCAAACTTAGAATCAAATTAGAGTATATAATTGTTCTATCTTAGGCCACTGGAGCTCGGTTAGGAACTGCTTTTCAATCGCTGGCGGCCATCGGAACCGGGGTCATCATTGGGTTCATCTACTCTTACAAACTGACCTTCCTCATCTTGGCTTTCATGCCGTTCATCGTCATCTCTGGCTACCTTCAGATGAAGGTCATGACTGGATTCTCGGGCGAGGGGCAGGAGGCTCTGGAAGCGGCAGGAAAAGTTTCCACTGAAGCTATAAGCAACATCCGCACGGTAGCCTCTTTGTGTCGTGAAGAAACATTTGCTCATAATTACGAAGAACTCACATCAAAACCCCACAAGTAAGCTGTTGAGTCTTGAGAGATTTGTAGTTTTTAATGTGATTTTTGCTTGTTTATAGGGACAGCATGAAGAAAGCCCACGTGTTTGGAATTGCATTCTCCTTCACAATGTCTCTCATCTTCTTCACATACTCTGCCAGTTTCTATGTTGGAGCCTACTTAGTGAAAGAGGACGGTCTAGAGTTCAAAAATATGTTCAAGTAAGGTTAAAATCATGTATATAAATTTTCATTTCATGAGGGTATTTATTTTAGGGTGTTCTCTGCTATTGTTTTTGGAGCCATGTCAATCGGAGAAGCCAGTCATTTTGCTCCTGATTATGGCAAAGCCAAGTCGGCTGCCAACCGCCTTTTCCACCTGTTTGACAGAGAACCAGAAATTGACAGCTCCTCTACGTCTGGACAGAAACCGGTATGCTGCTTTTTCAGCTTGTGTTTCGATTTTCAATGTCTTTTGTTTGCTTCAGGCGTCATGCTCGGGATCGCTTGAGTTCCGTGATGTGCATTTTGTGTACCCTTCACGCCCTACTGTGCCTGTATTGCAAGGCCTCAACTTTGGCGTTGAACAAGGCAAAACCATGGCGCTGGTGGGCAGTTCTGGATGTGGGAAAAGCACAAGTGTTCAACTGATTGAGCGTTTCTACGATACAGCTGAAGGCAGTGTGGTATGAAGATCATTCCGTCTTTTGAATCATAATCTCATTTCTTATCTCAACCCAGCTGCTTGATGGTGTAGACACCCGTGATCTCAACATCGCTTGGCTGAGATCGCAGATTGGAATTGTGTCTCAGGAACCAATTCTCTTCGATACAAGCATCAGAGAGAACATCGCTTACGGAGATAACGAACGCGAGATTCCAATGGCGGAGATCATCGAAGCCGCACGCAAAGCCAACATTCACAGCTTCATTGATTCGCTACCCGAGGTAAGAGTATTCGGGCTTCAAGAATACCCTGTTCAATTTCTCTAACTTTTAGGGCTATGATACAAATGTTGGTGAGAAAGGAACTCAATTAAGTGGCGGACAGAAGCAACGGATTGCCATCGCCAGAGCTCTCATGCGCAACCCGAAAATTCTCCTCCTTGACGAAGCCACCTCTGCCTTGGACACGGAAAGTGAAAAGGCGAGTACACATGCACTCAAGAATAGTTCATAATTGATACCCTTTAACATTGAGCAGGTCGTTCAAGAGGCTTTGGACAGAGCTCAGGAAGGCCGCACATCCATCACAATTGCGCATCGCTTGTCCACGATCCAAAACTCAGACCAGATTGTCGTGATTACTAACGGACAGGTTGCTGAAGCGGGTACACACGCTGAGCTTCTGGCAAACAAGGAATTGTACTACAAATTAAGCAGTGCATAGAACAAGAAAAAAGAGTAAGGGACCACTGCATTCTTGTTGTCTTGTGGCATTTTGTATAGAATGTGCACTTTTGGTTTTTGCAGTGTTTTTCTGTTATTATTTAATGCAATTCACTCCTTCTTATTCACAAAGTTGCATATGTATCAATTTTTTTTTTTTTTCGCTTTTTTTTTACATGGCGAAGAATGCAAAATTTTTGTTCTTATATAGAGGGAGAATCTTTCTGACGAATCAATGATATTTTCTTTTTATATCAGTCTTTGATAATTTTTGTGTGTGTGTGTAAATTTTGTTCGACTTTTAATAATTGATCTAATCCCTACAGTCTCTTTTGATGTATTGCACTGCATGCTTACAGAGGTTTGGATTAGAGGTTCACGTTGCATCTGCTTTTATGCACAGCTGATTATTGTTGCTTATATCTTATTATTTCACTGTCTCATCAATCCCTTGTATTTCAAAAAATTTTAGTTCCTGTTTTGTGTTGGGAACGAAATAAATAAATACTTTTTAGATGCAAGTATTCGTTCATGCTATCTATAATCGTACAGAAGTACATTTGGTGCCGCCATGGTGCATTGATGTGATGGCGCGCTGGTCTTGAGTGCAGATAGTTGTGGCTTTAATTAATGACAGAAGAACTTACTGGGTTCGAATTGTGTGGCCTAAATATCCTCATGTTCACCACAGCATGGCACATTGCATATAGTGTCAAATTGTGGTACCTGGTTGGACAGTAATAGATATTTGAGCTCTATTAAGCAAACTGTGCCTTCGAAGCTGTGTTTGCTTGTATACTGCCCAGAAGTAATGAGCTTTGAGGGGAGAAAATTGTCTGATTCTCACGTGCTTTTGGACTTGCTGCCTCGCAACCAATATAAGTTTCCTGTAAAATTATCATTAGGATTCATTGCTTTTTTTGCAGGTTTGATAGAGTCTCAACCGATTCTGCAAATAGGATACGCTTAGGTATGTGTCCTACTGTGTAGTAGGATGCGGATCCAAGCAGACTTGGGTATACCCCCTGTACCCTAGGGTATAAGGAGTAGAGTAGGATGTGCTTAGATGGGGACCTACTCATTTAAAGCCAGGGAATGGGTAGGACACGTTCTAAATGTGTCCTACTGTAACCTATGCATTCAAAGCAGAGATAATCTGTAGGATATGTGCTGTGCGCATCCTACTGTCCAGATTAAACAATGAAATATTTTTAATAATTAAACATAATTCATTGATTATTGGGAAAATAATGAAAGATCCCCATCTCGAATAATCATAATATTTTACTGGCTGTGTCTCTTTTGTATACAATATATCTTCGTGTATCGCCAATTCTCAACTGTGATTCAGGTGACGTTTGTGTCTCTATGTACGTCATTAAAAGGAAGTAGCTGGTGGAGCTGAAGCAGTAATCAAAGTGAACATCTAACATTATCATGTATTCTTCTTGATCTCCGGCCATCTGTTCTCACCTTCTCCTCTGCGAAAGGTTGCCTCACGACACCCCCTTTTTTCCCACTGCAGCCTGTGGACCCAAGAAAGTCCCCACCCTTGCCGCTGCACTCACTGGCCCCAGAACATTGGTGAATATCTGTTGCTGATATACAATTCTTATTTACATTCATCCTTCTTTCTGTCATCTTAATAAATGTGTCATTTTCTTGTGTGTATGACTCCGCATTTTAGTCACAATCCATATTAAATTTTACCATGACGCTATCTTTGTTAAGTAAATAGCAAACGTTTTATCTGAAACGTTTTGATTAACTAGTGTATTAGGAATAAAATTTAAATGTTTTAAGAGGTTCTTACGATCAATGTTTGCCAGATTTTGAACACAAATAATGATGGTCTAAAAAACACAACGTCACATCAGGCAGAAGATGATAACATTGCGAGTTTGTGACCTAACAGTGTGCATAACAGAGAAACCCTGATCGTGTCCTGGGTTAGGAGTTCCGTTATGACTGCAACCGAGGGAATTGTTATGATGAAAACTGGATATTATCAAAAATGCAGTTCTCATCAATTCGCAGTAAATTCGTAGTAGGCGTATTGACATGAATTTGGCGATTTTGATTGAAAGACATTTAAAATGTGCAATCACGAGTCGAAGAAGACGCTAACCAAAAAAAAGAATGTTATCCCTGTCCCACAAGTTAGCAAACTCGATGTTGCGCACTCATTGGGATGAAAAATATTTTCATTTTTTATAATTTAAACTTGATGGATCTCATAAACAATGATAACGAAGACTTCACGTATAATTAAAAATAAAAATAAAATAAAAAAGATCTGCGGGGTATAATTATTCGATGGACTATATTGCGTTATATTCTGGCGAGTTGTTGAAGCGTGTTGAATTGGCCATAGAGAGCGTGTAAACTTCCGGTTGTCATTGATTAGCAGACAACTCAACATTCGCTCAGTCGCTTCACATGTTTCTCTGTAAAGACAGCTTATTTCGATGCTATTAGCAGGAATCATCGATCTCTGTGCTTGTGAATTGAATGATACTGGTCATTATATTCCATGTGTCATTCTTATTAATGCAATAATCATATTGATAATATCGAATCATACGAATGAAATAAAATTAGTTACATGTAATAATATTAATACTTAATTTAAAATTAACTACTTTAATTAAGTGAATATTGAAAAAACATATGTGTCTCATATTTTCATTTTATCGAACTACTCAAATAGATTTCTCATAATTGATTGATAAATTTGAATACAATTAATTTTATAGCCCTGATTGTTATTTTGATCACCGATAAATCAGATTAATTAAAAGTATTTAAAACCCAATTGAATTATACTATCATAACTATCATACTATGTTACTTTGTTAGTATGTAGTATGTTATTAATTACTTGATTATAATTGATTAATCATTGTTTGACCATGCAAAGCTTGAGTTGTGATCTTCCTTTGGCCTATTATGTAAGTATTCTCAGCATTTTATAAATATCTAGTGAATTTAGAATAAGAATGATGAATTACATACCCTGTGGTGGATGAAATTTAGGTAAGCCTAGCCTACACAATTGTAACATTTAATTATTATCAAAGTTAGTCAAATAAGTGGCAAGTTTGTCTCTATCATTACATATAAATGTCAGTACAAAGCGATAATATTATGTGCTGTGTAGGATAAGTATATTCAAATGTTTATATTTTAGGGGATAAATGTATGCTACCTTCTTTACGATTCTGAAAGCTCACAATATACAGGCAAATTGAGATTGAGAAATATGGTACTGCTAGCTATATTGCACTTGCCTCATGGCAACTTTTAAGCAGCATCCGGATCTCTTGATATGGGAAACATATTGAACTCCTTATCAATCTGGCCCTGCAGTAGATTAGAATATTGAAGAAGGCAACACAGATTTTCAATAGTAGGATCGATCCACTTAAAAGAAAGTCAGAATGCATTATGAAGCCAGAAGTCAGAATTCTGAGATTAATCCATCTAAATCCATCTAAATGTATTGATCTGTTATGTAATTCTACCTTTGTAATATGTATATGGGACTAGGTTAATCCTAATCTTGATAGGGGCCAACTTTGCGGTTCACACCATTCGTTGAACATTGCTCTGTTAGCCGAGTCTGGAATAAGAGTTCTCTAACGCATCTTGATTCTTGAATCATTTTGCAAGGTTGAAATCCTGCCCAAAATGCTATTTTTAGGTTGTAAACACGGTACTGTCGGTTGCTCTTCTGATCCTAATCCTATTTTAATATTTCAGGAAACCAGTGAGGAGGTGGAGGAGGAGGAGGAGGATGGCATCCGATGAGGAAGATGCATATGTTGCGCAGTTGAAGGAGGTTTTCAACAGTTGTGATCAAGACGGCGTTGGTTATTTAAACCGCGATGAACTTGCTAAACTCTGCTCCAAGCTCCAACTTCACGATCAGAGTGACACATTGGTGCAACAGCTTATGCTGCCTGGAAACAGAGCCAGGGTGAGTTTTTAATCGTCTTGATAGGGAAGATTTATGCATATTTTTCAGGTTGGGTTCGAAGAATTCAAGGAAGGGTTTGTGGCCGCACTGTCCGAATCGGTCAATGACATGGCGTCGACCGACGGAGAAGAGGAGCTCCCAGAGGATGAGAAACCAATCATTGGTCAGTTAATTTATCTCTCAAATCAATCTATATATAATTTTTTTCCTTCAGATATCCCTCGTCAGAATGGTGTTAATTCCACACTAGATAGCCATGCATATTTTCACAAACAGGTAACTGTTTACATGTTATTAATTGATTAATTAAATTAGCTCTTGAAACGTTAACCTACAACTGGTTTTCCTAATTTGATGAGTCGGAATGCTAGTCATCTGTTCTTTTATCTTAATGTAATGCTTATCGCTAGATTTGTTATCTTATTAATGTGATTGGCACTGATAGTTCACAATGTACCTCTTGGCCACCCTGTAAGCACTTACACTTGACCTTTGTCGATCATTTGTTGCATCCAAAGCCATAATTATTCTTGGTTTAATTTTTTTGGTTTAATTGTGTTCCATACATGTTCTGAAGGTTTTGATGTCACTAATAACGAGTAATACATGTAACTTTGGATAATTACTAAGTGTATCTTCCTTTCTGTACTGTTGGCTAATGATCTGATCCGTAGGACATTGACGATCGAGGTGAATATTACATAATGAATAGCAAACTTATTTACCTCTTCCCTCGTTTGGACGCCATTGGCATAATATTGACGTTGCCTGCATAGTTCTAAACTCCAAAAGCTCTTTAATAAAATTTCACAACATGGCCATTAAGAATTTAAGATCATATCAGCCGTCAGTTTACTAAAATTGAAGAATAATAAAATTTTGACGTCTGTTTAATTTGATAATTTGCTCAGAGGAGAGAGATACAAACATCTCGCATTGCGTGCATGTTGAGCTACTGAAATGTGTGACCATCTGCTGTTCATGCATTCCAATCAATGAAATAACAGAGGAGCTAAAATCAATACTCAGTCATCGTGCACTGAATGCAAAGCTATTTGCCTGATTAAACTTGCATGGTCATTGTATTGATTCGTTACTGAATTAATTAATGATTAATGTTTTGATATTATTGTATTGGAATGCAAACCTTCTATTGCAATCCCAATTGATTTTAAGGGTTTTAAACTATCCAAATCAACATAATTTTTAAAATTGTATTATGCAATGTATTTAGAATTATAAAATATTTAAAAGCTTAAAAGCTTTAAAGCTTTAAAAAATTTAAAGCTTTAAAAGCTGTTTTGTACTATAATTTATTCTACAGAATCAAGATATTAATATGTATATATTATGTTATGCATAACAAATTGATATGAATAATTTGAATATAGAACAACAAGAGAGTATTAAATACATACATGTAAATATACAGAGTGGGTCAAAAGTAGTCTATCTACTCCATGTTAAGGATCTCAATGCTTTTCAATGGTGCTGCGCATTTCTGAGGAAGTGTAACAAAACAGATTGCAGTGTAAAAATCACACGAAGATAAGAGAAATAAATGCTTGGTATGGTTAGTCAGCCTAGTCTATCATGTCATGCTGCTATTCCTATCATTTCTATTCCAATTTCATTAAGATTTATGCCGATTTATTTCAATTAATTGAGTGCACTCATCATTCCGCGATGTGTCCAATTTGGGCGGCAAAAAGGGCCCCAGACTCTGCATAATATATTTTAAAATACCTGGATGCTAATTACACCTGAAAACAGCACATGCATTTGTATTAATTTCAAGGTCTGAATAATATTCACACCAGCAACCTATGTTTATAGTATGTTAAAATGATCATAATCTTCAACGTGAGTCATAACAATGCGTTTTTTGTTCTCTGTTCGTGCCGGTGGCCAACCTCATCTGGTGCAGACTTGGCACAGACTGACTGCTGACCACAATGAGGTCAATTGCTGGTCACTCAACATCTGTTTTCACTTGTTCATTTATTTCAGGGTGTGGCCAGAGAGGACCAGCAAGCCGGCGCTATTATATCTCGAGCGGCATCTCCAGATTGTCAAACATACGAAAGTGAAGGTTAGTGTTTCATCTATATTCAATGATTGTATATCTCAGCTTTGTATAATTGTAGGAGAATTCATATTCTCATAAGCATAAATGCATAATTAGCATAATTAACATAATTAACCTAGCTTATTCTAGCATTTGTAATTTTTTGTATATCAAAGCATATAATCTGTAGGCCTACTTGTTCTGCATCTAATTGATGAGTTTTGTCCAAATATTTTTTGCAAATCTGCATCTATATCTGCATAACGTATGAACATTACAGCTTTGAGTAGCCACTTACTGGTACTAAAAACCATACTCTTCTGGCTTTATCTGCTAAATTACTGAATAATTGATACATTTTAAGTTTTAACGAATTTTAGAGTTTTGTTTTTAACATGGAGTAAATAGACTACTTTTGGCCCACTCTATATCTTTTCCCAAATCCACCGACCGGTACTTTTTATACTGTATAATATTATGATGTACACAATACTGAATTGTGGTAGTTAGTGTTATAATTGATCAGTAAATTACACCTTCAAATTTAAAGTTATAACATTTTTCAAGTTCAGTCAGACGAGCGCTGGAATCCAGAAATCAGAATCCAAGCCCACATTGGGCCACATAATAAGGTACTCCTAGTACTATTTACTTTAGCTATTGTTACTCTAGAAGATTGTGCTGGTGTTCAACATCTGCATGAACGCATGCTATAGAATTGCTATTAACAGTAACCGCTATGCTCAGCTTGGATTGATCTTGTATTTAATACTTAGTAGACTTATTTAATTATTACTACTAAGAACTAACAAGCAGACTTCTATCCAAGAAGCTAGTTGCTAGACTCAGCATGCAGTGGGATGCTTTCCGCTCAAACCAGTGTTGCTAGGCAACCATAGAGTTCAGCAAGTGCGCTGTGATGCTACAGGGAGGTGGGGGAGGGAGTATTTTTCCCTGCTGCACATACAGCATTGATAGGATTTGTGTGCAGTACTGAACACTGTTGTTTTGACGAAATAAAAGGTCTGGGCAGTTACTCTGAAGGACTTTCATCGTATCATTTGAGGGGTAAGATTGTGCTGCATATTTCTGTGATTCACTGCTAGATAAAAAGCCTGTTTGATTTGCTGTAATGCTGAGGAAAGTTTTGTCAAACTTTCTCTTTGATGACGGAAGTACTGGAATGTTTTATTGTTTCACTGCTTGTCATGTACACACTGTTTATAAGGGATTCTGCATGGACTATTGTGTATATGCTATGGAATGACAGCATGTGGGTGCTCTTTGCTTCTTCAAACCTGGTAAAATGGGTTCTAGTACTAGTATACAATAGACCCTATTCTTCAGTTTATTATGAGTAAGTACTTCTTGTTAACTGTGTAACGTTGTAGACATGTATTACACAGAGGGACCCCTTGTGTGAAATGTGTTTTAACAGAAAATAGCTAATATTACTTTGATATTTTCAATGTGTCAGGTCGGACGAGCCAGAATGTTGTGCTGATGTCGAACGACGAAAGTGAGCATCTACGGGAAGTGTGGAGGCAACTGGGGGTCGGACAAAATGGAGCTCTGTCAATTGAAGAACTCGCAATCGTGTGTGAACACATTGGCATGGAGCAAATGTCTGATCAAGTTAGTTTATCAACGCATTTTTTTCATACCTTTAAATTTTTCATCATCAGGAGTTGAAACAGCTCTTTGACAAACTTGATGTTAATCGCGATGGTAAGGTCGGATTACAAGAGTTCTTGAACGGATTATTCCAACACGGAAGCAGCACTGCTCCATCACCGAAACAGCCAATTAGTAATCATCAGCAGAAACCCCAGACAGTGCGCACTGATGCGTCCTCTACTGATGTTTTAGATATTGACGCTGGTCTGTTTTCTACTCTTGATCCGGAAGGAATTGGGTGTGTGTTGCAGTTGATATAATGTTATACTGATTCATTTTGTGAATTATGTTTTTCCGATTTCAGTTTTGCAAAACCGGCTTTAATTATAGAGTTATGGGAATCACTTGGAATTTCTCATGGGGGAGATATCTTGGAGGTATGCAATTGGTTAATAAAGGGATTGTAGTTGTTGAAATTATTTATATAATTTTTTTTTTTTCAAAGTATTTGCAGTTCAGTCTGTCGTCAATTGTGAATTTATCTGCGTTGTCAAAAGCTCTTCATCATGAGATTCATCACGTGGAAGGCGATAACGCTGTTTACCAAGCGGCAATTGTTTCCTATGAAAATGAACTGCGGTGTTTACGGTAAATTTTCTCACAAATTTTGGGTCACAACAATTTTGCTTCATAAACTTTTTCCTTAAGACATTGTTTTTAGAAAGTTATTTTCCTGTAATGTCTATCATGATTTCAGAGCACAGATTGAGCATTTAAATGCTGAAAATGAGAAATCGCGCTCCGATTTACACAAAGCGAGCCATCGTATTTCTGTTTTGGTGGCAGAGGGCGATGAACGGCACACGTCTCTGGAACTCAGCAAAGAATCAGCGCTTGAGTGAGTTAATTTCTTACAGGTGAATTTTAGATTTTTTTATGTTTGTGTAATGTGATTAGAACACCTTTATCCATGCTCTTTATTTCAGAATAGCGTATGTATCAGTTTTTTGGTTTGTATTATTTGAAATTATGGATGTAATGCCTTCACTCTGGGGAAACTCCTTGTTTAAAAAAACTACCATTTAATTCAGAGTGAGGTGTTGCAGGCATTTTTTATCATTGTTAATTTTAATTCAATATTTCTACGTCTCTGATAATTTGATAGGGTAGCAAAAACAACTGTACTGTGAGGCATCAGAGACCTGGAAATAATTTATTTTATCTTTTTTTTACCGGTCATAAAGAAGGGTTTTTTTTTTTCTCTTAAGTTAATTTCCTTGTATTATTTTTCCTTTCAACCCAATTCTCTTATAGATCCTGGCACCCAGTCTCAGTTAGAAGCTCATTCCAGTACATTATTATGTGTAATTTATTGAAAAAATAAATATAATCACTAAAAAAAAAAAACCAATCTTATCCACCAGTTAGCATATATTATATGCTAGTAGGGTACAAGTATTACATGTATTGAGAAAGTAACTCTTGAATCTCATATGTATCTCCTTTTATGGATAAACTGTAAAGATAATACGTATCTTGATTAGCAAATTTCTATGTTTCAATATTTTTTTCCTCTTTCTCAGTTTGTTGGAGAAGAAACATGAAAAGAAGATGAAGATTTTGCAGGCAGATTTAGAACGTGAAAGAGAGGCAATATCACGCCAAGCGTTGAAACAGTCGTCTACGCTGCAAGTTGAAATTGACCAACTGAAAGATGCTGAAAGTCATCTTAAGAGCCGGCTGGCTGCGTCCAAAAAGGTGAATTCACTCAGACCCATGCGTCTGCTTGTAAATTTTTGAATTATGTTTTGTTTCACAGGATGTGGAAAAGTTGGAGCGGGAGTTAGGGGAGATGAGCGAGCAGTGTTTGCTATTTGAGACCCAGAATAAACGGCGAGCGATGGAATTGTTGTCTGCGAAGGAACTCAAGGAACAGGTGAGGTCAAGGTCACTTGGGGTTAAAAGTTCATCATTTTCTTTAGTTGGACGAAATGGAATCACGGACAGATCGCTTCCTGGAGGAGCAGCAACAAATGGCGGAGATGGAAACTAGGTCATTGAAGGAAGAGAACAAGGTCGGTGAACTGGCCCATGAATTTAATGCTTCATTATTTTGACAACAGGAGTTAAAAGACCGCATAGATGAACTAACAGCAGAAATTTCCGATCTACGGCAACAGTTACTGACCAGTAGACGCCAGATGCGCAGTACGAAACAAGGGAGCTCTGATTCGCTGTGTTCCTTGATGTCTGATTACGTCCCCACTCCAATTAGAGGAACCCCAGTCGACGGCTTGCAGTCCCCATCAACTCAAATTAAACAAAAATTGCCACCATCTCCTGAAGAAAATGAAAAAATACGTAGGTTCCCATAACTTTTTGACTTCCTATCAGATTTTTTTTTTTTTTCCATAGTTCAAGAGAAAATCAGTAAACTCGAACAGGAGAAGTTGACTTTAGAAGAGGAGTATCGTACACGGGTGAACATCACATTTGAAATTTCTCTCACACTACACTATAATAATTAAAATTTACATGAATAATTAACCCTTTTTATCTTTTGAGTATCTGGTAAAATTTACCTGATTCTACAGTACTTGATTTATTTTTTTATCTTGAGAACTTCTCGAGTACTCTCATCCTCATATTATAGTGATAATTTGATTGGTTTTTTTTTTTTCCCATCAGAATGCCGATTTACGTCTACAGATGCAAGAAGCTGTTGACGACAAGGAGAAAGAAATGAGTCAGCGATTCCTGACAGAAAAAGAGGATTTGAGGGAAATAGCAGAGAAGCAAAAGGAAAAATTTCTCAAGGAACAGAAAATAAGGTACATTACTGGGAAAACTATTCTTTCAAAGTAAAAAAAAAGAAAAAGAAAAAAAATCTATAAAAAGGAGTTATGTGGTACAAGGTATCATGTTGTGGATGCCTTGTCTTATGTATGTAAGAGTGTTGATTGAGGTGTTAGATGCAATATTTAGACAGTAATTAGCATATTTATAATTCTGATAGTCTTTATAAGATTATTGATAATTAAGAAATAGAAGAAGTAATCCTTTTTTTTAATTAGCAGCCCCATGTGTGTCCTAATTGTTTAACCTTGAACGCGAACAATGTTGTAATTAACACCCTGAAATGAGCTATTGATTTTTTTTAGGGCACAGGAGACTAAAAATAGACCTAATTAATATTTCATGTGTATTTTTTCTATTGCATAGGCTTGAACAAGAATTTGAGCATCGACTTCAAGAAGAGAAACTCCTTTTGAACCGTCAGTTGGAAGCAACCGTTTCGCGTGATCATTCTGAGGAACTAAAGAGAGAGAAAACTGCGATGGAGGAACTCCTTCAGCAGCAGAAACAAACTCTGGAGTTGGAAGCTAAACGAGAACGCTTACGTCTCATGGAGCGATTTGAAGAGGAGAAAGCAGCCCTGGTGGATAAGCATCGACTGGAAGTGTACGATTATGAAAATATGCTCATCAAGGTAGTTTTCTTTTCTTTTTAGTGCGTGTTTATTTGTGGTCTTTTGTCAGGGTGTGGAGGGTTTACACGGTCGGTTGAAGACAGATTTCTTTGCTTTGCTTGACCGGCACAAAGCAGAGGTCACAGAGAACGAAAGGTCAAGAATCAACGAAGAGACACGAACACGAGATGGACGCCAGAGAGAGGCTCGAGAGGAGGAGTTTGAGAAGCTGCAGCGCAAACATGAAACTGAAAGACGCGAACTCATTAGAAATAGTGACGCTGAAATCACAAGGATACGTGGGTTAATTTGCAACTAACTCAGCGATTATTTCAGCGTCTTGAATCACAGGTGACCGGTTGTCAGATGAGAGGATTAAACTCGAGCGGCAGCATCAGTCGCAAATCACTGAGATTGAGCAGCGGTTCGAAACAGAACGTGAGAACTTTGAACGTCAGAGGGACGCTCTGGTTGCCTCTCATGGCAGAGAAAAAACTTCTTGGCAACGGAGGCTGGATCTGATGAAAGAAGAGCTCAGTGAGGATATCTCTCGGTCCACTCAGGAACGCCTGGAGGTGGGTACTGTTGGTTACATTCGGTCCCAGGGTGCCCGCTTTGTACTTTATTCTGCTTGGTTGTTGGATGATTCCTTTTGTTGCTCAGGAGGAATTTGTTGATCAGATCGACCGCATCAAGAACGCATACGATGCTGAGCGCATTGAGTTGGAGAAGAGATTACGACTCCTGCAAACAGAAGTCACGGACGAACGACAGATGAGGAAAGAGGTCGAAGGTGAACGTAGTAAAGGAGGTCAGCGTGTGGAGGAACTGAACATGGCGCTCAGCTCACTACGGAAGCAAAACTACCAGGTGGCTTATTAATTAATTAAGGCGTTAATTATTTATTAATCAACAATTAAGAGGAGATGGGTTGTATTGTTATTGTCACGAAGTGATGATTTTCTTCTTTTGCAGCTGGAAGACCTGAATAGAATACAGAAACAGAAAATACAACAGCTGCAAATCCAGCTGCAGGAACCGGCAGCTGCAGCTGAAAGTGAACAAGTCAGTGTTTACTTTAGTTCAGCTGCATGTTTTATTTATTATATGCTTGTTGTTTATGTTTTATTTATGTTATTATGGCATGATGGTTATGTTTTAACGGTGGATTGCTTCTCTCCTGCCTTCCCCCCAACTTCTCTCCGCCTCTCTCGAATCAGTCTCTCTCCTGTTCCCCCTCCCCTCCCTCACCATTCTCCTTCTCTAAATTCACCCTCCCAATGCCGTTCATCTTTCTGCCTAACCCAGACGATCCTCAGGGCGATTGAGCAGCAGAAGTCTCTAATTGTAGCCTCCATGGCTCACCTTAAAGACCATGTGCTAATCGTCTCTCAAACTCTGCAGCATTCGCTAGAGGTACTCCTCCATTCTTCTTCTTCACTTTCCGTTTTTTGGGTGCATGTTTTATTTATTTACGCTTGGTTAGTATATTAATTTTGTTCTAATGTTATTTATAATTTATATATATTTTTTTCCCTCTTTTAGACCCAATCTCAACCTCCAGTTGATGATTCTCTTCTTAATGAACTACAAGAAACAAAGGAAAAGGTTTGTTTGTCTGTAACTTTCAGCTGAGTGTCAAATTTAACTCCTTACTTTTTGCAGCTCGGAGTCACCGAAGCCTCTCTTCAGTTGTCAGAGTCAAGTCGTTTGCGTGAAGTTCAGAGTCTGCGTGACCAGTTGACGCAAACAGCAGACGTAGCGGACGCTACGCTCAGAGAACAATTGAGAAAAGCGGAAAATAAAGTGAAGCAACTTGAAATCGCTTTGGAGAAAAGATCGACTGAAACCAACAAGCTCATTTCAGGTTAAAAAAATTATTTTTCTTTCAATTTATTTATTTTTCGTCCTTCTAGCTTCATCAGATGATTTACAACGCACCATGACCAAAATAGACCAAGAAAAAACAGCGTATGAAAGGCAGCTAAAACAAACGAAAAAAATACTCGATGAAAACGTCACCCGTCTCAAAAAACAAGTACTGGTTTAACTCGCTGAAATTTAAATAGTGATATAATTATTTTCGCAGTTGGAGAAATCGGCTAAAACTGATATTTTAGTGAAGGATCTTTACGTCGAAAATGCTCAGCTGATAAAAGCTCTGGAGATGACGGAACGCAGACAGAGAGCAGCAGAGAATAAAGTCTTCTCGTTACAGGACAAAAACAACGAATTGAACAAAGTTGTTCACATGATTTGTCCGGCAGCGCTTGGCTGAATTTTTTATAAAATGTTTACTTAATGTGGTGCTGTTAACATATCATAATTCATGATCTCATTTTATGTATTTTATTGTTTCTCTTCCGTCCCATGTTTTCCCCTTGTCTTCCTTGTGCAATATATTTCAAATGTTCTTGTCATTTGTATTGTTTTTATATGTAATAAATATTAGTCATATATTCAATGTTCTGATGAATATGAGTTTGGTGTTTTTTTCTTTTCTTGGAAATGGTTTATAATTATACCTATTATAATTCACTCAATCAGATATATATCTCATTGTTTGTTCAGATCAATTATCACAGTATTAATTGTAAGGCAGATGATATTTGACTCATATTTGAGGAACAGCAGGAGAATCGCTTTTTCCTATGGATAGCCAGCAAAATTATTCTAACTGGGGGTGAGCATAAATTAATGTCATTTTGTCTATGCTTATGTCTCAGGTGAAGACCCCTTGAGTAGGCCTATTCAAAGCTGCATAAATACCGTATATATATATATATATATATATCCACTAGCTCCCTATAGGTTGCAGAGCTCCTATCCGCTACCTATAGGAGTGCATTATAGGCTGCTATATACAGAGTGGGCCAAAACTCCCAAAAGTAGTCTATCTACTTCATGTTAAAGATCTCAATGCTTTTCAATGAGGCTGCGCATTTCTGAGAAAGTGTTACAATACAGATCGCAGTGTAAAAACCACACTAAGATAAGATAAATTAATACTTGGTAAGGTTAGTTTAACATGTCATGCTGTTATTCCAATCATTTATATTTCAATTCCATCAACATTTATGACGATGTATCTCAATTAATGGAATGCACTAATCATTCCGTGATATTTCCACTTTTGGCGGCAAACAGGGCCCCAGACCACGGATAAGCTTCATTGAGCATAAATAAGGCAACTCTCTCGTACTATTGTTTTGTTTAAGAGTGTTATTTTTGTGACAGTAGCACTAATCATCAACTAATGTTTATCTCCTCAAATCAAAACAAAGCAGAGAGTTTGAATTGAAGAGCCATCCAAGAGATGACATTCCTCAATGATCGTTCAGGGACTCATCTGATATGCTCTCTTCGCGATCACTCAGCACTCGCATTTAAATTTCTCTCCTCATTCAAAAGTAATTTTTTATTTGATTTCTTTGCATAAATGGGCGCAGAATAACATAGTTAATTCATACTAGGTAGTAATTCTTTGGAATAATTGATACATTTTAGCGTTTTGTTTTTAACATGGAGTATATATTATATAAATAGACTACTTTTGGCCCACTCTGTATATCCACTAATCTCTTTTCAAGACTATATTGATAATCAGACATCCCCACAGATTATGGATATTATAGCCGCTATATCATTATATACTATATCATAGTACATGTATATAGAATTACAGTATAATTATTATATATATATATATTTTTTTTTAAATTTTTTTTTTTTTCATCCACGGCGATCGGGAATTCGTGATGAATTTGCTTGTTTGACGATATCATTTATGTGAATCGTCTGCTCTTGACCGCAGATATTATCGCTCGTTCGGGTTTTGTACTTTTGTTTTAATCATAATCAACGACTATGAGGAAGAAAGCGAAGTTTCAAGTCGGCGTCAGAGGCGCTATGCTCGGCACGATGGGCTTCAGTGCGGTCCTGACTATTTACGGACTAAAGTATACACACAATTCTATTGAATTTATGAGCGATAATAGGGGTAGTCATCCTCCAATACATACCATACCGTTGCACCCAGCAACTATTCTTGCAATCGTGATTCGCGACGCAGCGAGCTATCATTCATATGTGTACAGCATATGATTCTACAGTTCTACGTTGAAAGATTTTACGAATTTTTACATGTCGATACGATCAATTTTTTTTATTCAAATGGCGAAATGCACATATTCATGATATTATAATAATTATAAATAATTATTAGCTTACCTTAGGATACCTTAGGATGTTATGTTTTCGGATGAAACTATTGATTGGGGTAGTGAGTTCCAGTTTTTTTACTATTCTTTGGGAAAATGAATGTGATCTTAAGGTAGTTTTTAATCTGCTTTTAGCTAGTTTAAAACTATGTCCCCTTGTATTGTTGGGTTGTGTAGAGTCAGTAGTTCAGAGGGATTGACAGAATAATAATTAAATATTTTATATGCCTCAATGAGGTCTCCTCGCATTCTGTGGGGTACCAGAGTTGGCAGTTTTAGTTTGTGGAGCCTCTTCTCATAGTTGAAGTTCTTTAATTCAGTGGATAGCTTAGTGGATCTTCTCTGGACACCTTCAATTTGTCTTATGTTTCTGTTAAGAGTAGGGTATCAAACTGCTCCACATTATTCTAGGTGTGGTCTGACCATTGCGGTATACAGTCCTTTGAGATTTTTTGGAGTTAAATTGAAAAAGAGCGTCTTATTATTCCTAGTGTTTTATTAGTTTTGTTAATTTTGTCTGTAGTGTGTTGTCTAAAGGTGAGTTTATTGTCTATCATAATGCCCAAGTCTTTTTCAATATTTGTTTCATCTATTACAAGTCTTCAACTTGAGTAGATTTTTCAGTCAATCAGTCATTCATTTTCAGTAGTTACTCACTTAAAGGCTAGCGTTACCATGTGGTACATGCTAAGCATAATGATGATTCGCACAACAATATAAATGAATAATCTGTGTGAAAAAAAAAGTTCTTGCAGTGAAAAGTGTGTAAAAGGTGCTCCAAACTTTAGGAAGTAGCTTGGCATCTGGCCTAGAAATTAAAGATAAAGCGGGTGTGTGCAAAACAATTAGCTAATTAGCGATGCGTCAAAAGCATCTAGTACTATCACTTTGCCACTAAAAAAGTGTGTTTCCCTCTACTGGGTTATGCTGGTATGTTGTAATGGACTAATGGCCTCCTGTTTACTCTGAATTAGGTGAGCCAAGACAGCCAATAAATGAAAATTACATAGGAAAATGCACAGACTTGTCGACGCCGCCAATCCTTTGATCGACCCTTAGTTGGAATCTTCAAAAGAATTTAAAAAAATGGTTAACTCGTGCATTAAATGAACCGCGTCAACTTACAGTCTGTGACCAATAAGTTCTTATATTTTGTGTATAATTAAGCCTATGTTGAATCATTTGAATCTCTGACAACCTTTTAACATGAATTTCTCATCTTTGTTTACATGTGGGGTTGACCCGTAAACAGGCTGTAACTTTTGAACTACTGCTCCGATTTAGATAATTCTTGCATTAAACTGAATGGATTTGTATCATCTATTAGGAGGCATTAAAACTTAAAAATGTCACAATGCGACTTAATGCGGGTTTTGGAGTGAAGGGTCACATATACAATTGAGTATTAGTAAATTATAATATTATAATAATTTGAAAATTGAAAACACTTTTTTTTTTTTTTGCAGAGCCAAGTTTTCATTCGGTTCATCTGTGTATGAGGGAAAAGAGAGGCTAGAAGGGAAGACTGTCATCGTAACCGGAGCCAATTCTGGAATTGGCAAATCAACAGCAACAGAGCTTCTAAGAAGAGGTAAATCCGCCACGTTAAAATGATCAATTAATCTCACCTCTGCCATGTACAGGAGGACGCCTTATTATGGCATGTCGAGATGTGGACAAATGTGAAGAAGCACGCAGGGAAATCATGGAAATAACTTCACAAAATAATGTTGTTTGTCGCAAATTAGATTTAGCATCACTTGACTCTGTCAGACAATTTGCAGATAATATCAACAAAAGTATGTAACATGCATAATACTCTCATATCATGATATCCCGTTAACATACCTCTACAGCTGAAGATCGCGTGGATATTTTAGTAAATAATGCTGGCGTTATGGGTATAAAGGAGCGGATTGAAACAGAGGATGGCTTTGAAATGCATGCTGCCGTCAACTATTTTGGTATGTGTGTTTTTGCAAAATGATATGACCAATGTTTTCTGATCATTGTAGGTCCATTTCTGTTGACTCATCTGCTCTTGGATAAGTTAAAAGCAAGCGCACCAAGTCGTATAATCAATGTCATGTCACCAACATACAAAGCGAATCACATCAATTTCTCGGATATAAATTTCAAAGATTCGTACAACGCTTCAAAAGCGTACGGACGAAGCAAAGCGGCTTTAGCCAGCTTCAACTTGAAAATGGCTGAGTTATTAGACAGTATGTGACTTGATAGATTTTTTCAGTGATTCTATGTTTTTTTTTTATTTTTTTTTTTTTCACAGACACAGGTGTCACCACATATGCTCCTATGCCTGGAGTGGTTGACACCAATTTGAAACGCCATCAAATAACTTCACCCTGGAAACAATTCGTCTCAAAATTTACCAGTTGGCTTCAGAAGACTCCTGAATCCGGCAGTCAAACGGTTCTCTTTTGTGCTTTGAATCCACTTATATCGGACCAATCAGGATTCCCTTACAGGTTAGCCGCTCTGCTTTGGTATTTCAAGATGAATAAAGAGATAATATTTTCAGAGAATGTCAACGTGAAGATAACGAAGGGTCTGTGAACAGGCAGTTGCCCCGTGAACGACTTTATTTGACAAGTTTAGTTTGGACAGGATTGAAAGACGCTGATGAAGCAAAAAGAGAATTTGATGAAATGCAAGAAATGGCAAAATCTTGATTTTAATAATTAAGTTTTGTCTCTCATTTCTCGTTCTCTGACATTTCTTGGTGCTCAGTAAAGTTATTCTGGCATTTATTTGGCTGTGAAAAATACTAAATCAATGATCGACACATGAATATTCAAATCTGGTAATTGCTTGCTATAGTTCACCTTTTTACACTTAACGTCCTTAACTGTGTATTGTCATGGCAACTAGACCGGGAAGAAGCTAAAAGAGAGGAGTCATCAACTTGAACGAGGACTGATGTTTGTCTTACTTCAACTCAGCAAAATCACTCAATTGACCAAAAACTGTAATAATAATTAATATAGTGCAGGGGTTCCCTAACTCCGGCCCGCAAGGCCCCTTCGAGTGGTCGCGGCCTCTCCAATGCTTTACTATTATAAATCTGGCCCGCAGGTAACTACAAATGGAAACAAAAAATATTAAACTTTTTTCACCTTAAATTGTATTTGCTATTCCAAGTGGAGCTTGGACCAGGTTCAATCAAGATAATAATGCGCAAAAACGAAAAAATTTAGGCTTTTATTTTAGTTATTCGATGGGGGTCACAGATAAGTAATAAAGGGCTCTTGCTGAACGACGCTGATCGGTTTGGTGATTCACTGCATACTGACTGATAGTGAACACATCGCCGCTGAATGCGGCTAGCTCACATTTGAATCAAAATGATCAAATACTTCTTCATTGAGCAAAATAGCACGCCACTTTCCTTGATTTGCGACATCCCGATTGCTGCCGGGGAAGAATACAATATTGGACGCCACCTGGAGATGACTCATGCTGCCTATATAATTGAAGATGCTTAACGACAATGTCAAGAAAGTGGAGAACACTCCTCATCGAAAGCCAGGCAGATCGCCATTTCCTTCAAGATGTCGGCAGATGGAGAGGCAGCAACCTGGATGAAGCTGGCCAGAAGTCATCTCAGTTCACAGCAAAAATTACACCCACCTCATTAACCGGATTAAGCTCTCTTTGTGTTCAATGAAGCCTGACATCTCATCAGTCGTTGATAAGCAACATCATGTCCTACATGACCCAGTGTTCTTCTTTATATTAGTGCTTCCCCACAATTTTACCTGTGTTAAAACCATTCTGATTGTGCCAAATTTGCACGTTTTAGTCATATTAATTGAAAATGTTCAGGGGTATAGCCATGGCAGGCCTGGTCGCCGCAACGGTAATGATGAAACTTCCTCCCACACTCTTCCCCGCTGGGGCTGCACCCCAGTGTATATATCCAGTGCTGGCTACGTCCATGAGTGAACATGTATTCTCTGGATATCAAATCAACATTACTTTGGCTTTGCTATAAGCAGTGATTGTATCACTGCTTATAGCAAAGAAACAATTAGAAGCTACAATGTAGTTATAAACAGAAAGATATTGGAAGATATATGTAATTATAGATTAGAAGATATAGAAACAATCACTAGTTACATGTAGTTGTAAAGGATGCAGCTTGCTCTGCACATTCTTTGTGTCACTGGAGATGCAATTGAACGGGGAGATTTCTGTGTACTGCATGCATTTTCGTTGTGAATATTGCTTCACATGTGCCAATACTGAAGCACCAACAACGCGAATGAAGTTCTGTAAACTACGGTGTATAATGGTCCAGGAGGCAGGTTTCGAACAATATTCTATTTTGTTTCCAATATATGGGCTAGGAGTCGAGTCTCAAGGATATCCAACGTGTATTCGGAGGTTTTGTATTTAAATGCGTTGGATTGCGTGGTTTGCGAAGTGTAGAGCGTTTAATTTCAATGCACTAGTAAACTAAATATATTATTATTCATATCCTCATGGGTTATCTGTGTTTGCATTGGTTTTTGGCACAGTTACCATTGATCGCCCTAATTAATATCTGATAACCGCGTTCCTCCTAGACCCCTAAGTCCTCAAAAAACTCACACCAATGAAAGTGTATATAATTATAGGCCATACATGAATATAATACAGGGAGTTTCAAAAGTATATTTACAAGTAATGGGGATTTTTCAACCTTGCGTAATTTAAGTGTAACAAAAAGCTCTTTTCTAAAAAAAACCCCGCTCAATGTACCCCAATATAATTACCATTTATAGTTACAGTAGCCTCTTAATTATCTTTGCTATTACATGTATCACTTTGATTATCGTTGTTTTCTTCAAATAATTTGTAAATTACGAAACCGCGTCGTAAATCGCTTAATTTTCATTCATGATCTTCGCAATCAGGCGCATTCACCTCCCTCGATGACCATTGTTCATCTTACTTTATATCGCTTAAATAACCAATTAATTATGATCATTTTTGTAGTTAGATGTCATAAGATATTAGAAATATTATTAACGAATAAGCATCGACGAAATGTTGCGCAAAAAAACTTTGTTTACAACAACAAAGCATCACCGCGGAATGATTTTTTTTTTTTTTTTTTTTTTTTTTTTTTTTTTGTGGCTAGCGAGATGCTCCTTATATTTTAGCATTATTAAATAATGTTCAATTTGATTCAATTATCTGTTTTCACTATTACTCTGAAGAAGAAATGTGTGGATGTTTTGTAAGTATTATAAGTTAATTAGTAAATTACCCATTTATTTTTTTCATTTCCGTGGTAACATAAACATGTAGCTATGACTAGTGTTGCGGCAATTAATTATGCATGCTAAATATCTTGTGAGAGAGTCCGGATCATTCCATAGTGAACAAAATACTATGGCAAAGCATTGTTTACATTATAATAAATATTACTTATGTAATACATGCATGTATTGGTCACATTAGCATGCAATGCAAGATTGCTTACATAAACAAATAAAGTTTTACACCATAGGCTTCTATGAGAATGCAGAGGGGAGTTCAAATAATAACATTAATGCGAAGACCCTCTGTGGTAAATAACTCCTGTGGCTTATTTTCTTCTCATGAAAGGATTTGTGGATATTTACTAAACACTGATATAGAGTATCAGAGAAAGGGTTTGATTTAAAGTTGCAGATTTGGTGATAGTGCCATTGTGCACGCCAGTTTTGTTGCAACCTCTGCTTCTCCGAGCTGAAATAAACGGGATGAGTCCTCATTGATTTGAACGGTATAAAATATTTTTTGTATATCTTTTTTTTTTTTCACTGTAGCGTTTGATTATTATATGCAATCAATATATACTTGCGTGTCTGGGTCACACTTGTTTATTATCGACTGATCACATAAAACAATATTCATCGAAATTTGCATCGAAGACTCCCATGGTCATGCAGAGGAGATGATTTATCATTGAAACGAGAAGGCCCACTGTAACACATAACACTTTCATGTTGTTGTTCTTTTATCGTGTTCTAAACTTCTAGAATTATGATAATATGTACGCTAGTTAATTTTAAAGATTTGTGGTGGATCTGGGGGCCTTTGTGTACTCATGTTTGTTCGCGGCCTTCGATGCTCGATCCGAGCCGAACGACGAATGTGTGCTCTCTGAGGCGGTGTTGTTAATGCAGCATTTCGGGAATGTTTGCTATATAATGACCCAGTAAAAGGCCTAATATATTTGATAAGAGGCTACTGCAACTGTAAATGATAATTATATCGGGGTGCATAGCGCGGCTATAGAGAAAAGAACACAAATCCCCATTACTTTTAAATATACTTTTGAAACACCCTGTATATATGTGCTCAACCTATATTCAGGATTCGTTTGACTTGCATCTCATTACGTGATAAGTGAATCTAAACAGCCGGTCAGCTTTCACTTATTCCCATGCAAGCACTAAGCTATCAGTCTCAGCCATCAGATAAAAGACTCCCTAATCTGTTGTTGTGGTGCATCATCAATCCACACGCCATGAAAGCACTCCTCCTGTGGCTGCTCTGCCTCGTCGGGTTTTCGACTCAAAGTCTCAGTAAGATAAAGGTAGGGCGCACATCTTTTCACATATTATGATTGCAACTGGGTGTCCGAATAGGTTGATGGGCAGAACCACTGGTTTCAGGATGAATTTGGTCGCGTAAGAATTTTCCACGGCGTGAACGCCGTACGAAAACAACCCCCGTGGTACCCAGAGTACTTCATCGACGATGCACATATGGATGACCTCGCATCCCTTGGTATGAATGTAATCCGGTTGGGGACAATGTGGTCAGGTTTTGAACCAGAAGAAGGAGGCTATAACCAGACCTACATCGATGTAATCGGTGACATGATTCAACGTCTAGCTGTTCGAGGTATCTATTCCATGCTGGACATGCACCAAGATGTTCTTACCAGCAAGTACGAGAGCTATGACGGCATCCCACGCTGGTTGGTGGACAAGTTCCCTGAGCCGACCAACCCATATCCATTTCCGCTGGAAGAGGTTACCTTCTGGGAGGAAGGTTACTTGACCCAGGCGGTCAGTGAAGCTTTTCAGTACTTCTACGATAACTATGAAGGCGCTATTGATAAATGGGGAGACTTCTGGGCTAAGGTTGCTTCTTGCTACAGCCACATGCCTGGTGTATTCGGCTACAACCTCATCAACGAACCATGGGTTGGTGACTACACGAGAAATGCATCCTTGCTCTTCCCAGGGTTAGCGGGCAGAGTGAATTTGATGCCAAACTACGATAAAATCAACGACAGAATCCGTGAGCATGACCCAGCTGGGATCATCTTCTACGAGCCTGTTCTGTATGGTCAACTTCAGCATGATATCAACAATGGATCAGGATTCACCGAGGTACCAGGAGGCCCTGACTCCATCAACGCGAGTGCATACTCGTACCACACATACTGTTGGTACTTGGAGTTCCTTGGGGGCAACGCAACAGAAGAAGAACGCATTGAAGCCATCGAGGGTTGCATAGACTCCCTGTTACCTCAAAAGTTTAGAGCACAAGCAGATAACGTGGCCTTGACCGGAGGAGCCTCAATTCTCACAGAATTCGGTTTATGCAAACCATCTACGGACGATGGCATTAACATTGAGTGCAATGCTTACATGCAGCTTGCAGATGAATTCTTGCAATCGTGGATTGATTGGGATCACAGCGATATGATTTGGTTTAATCCAGACGGCAGCTTGAAGTTGGAGAAGGTTTATGACTACACAAGAGCTTATGCCCAGGCCATCGCCGGGACTCCGGTCTCCATGAAGTTCGATCCTTCATCTTCTGATTTTCATCTTGATTTCATAGCTGATACCAACATCCAGGCACCCACGGAGATCTTTGTACCGAAGCTGAGGTATTCCAATGGATATTCTGTGCAGGCATCACCCGGATTGCAATGGACGACTGACGGCGACCACGTTTTGGTTACAGTGGCTGATCCTGATCTCTTGCGTGATATTTCCAGCATACACCTGGTGCTGGTTCAATAATGGTTGATGTATGTGAATACGAATGAAATTGAAAAAAGTTAACCCCACTTCGAATGGACCACGGTATATACTATTCATCGTTCGGCAAATATTTGTTGCTTCAGATATTTCATTGTCGATCCAGAAGTCCAGTTTATTTACATTGTATATTTATACCTCTCCCCTCTCCTCAAAAGCGACTGATGGAAACTTGTCGACGGGACAGACTTGAACTAGCTAGATATATTTCAGAAGTCGAATATTCGGATTCTCAGCATTCACGACAATGAAGTCGACTTAATCGCTTTTATAGACGACAAACCGCTCACACAGCAATACTCAATATTACAACCAAGTGATCCAGAAACAAGCGAGCTACACACGAACCTTATTCCCCATCCATAATTAGTTTAATTACACACACCAGTCACATCTAAGAAGAGCTACATAGTCACATTAGCCAATACTAAGGAACAAGCCCCAAACTCAAAATACAACGTCCGAGATATTGTCTAAGTTAATACGAACAATTAACCAAAGAAATAGAAAAAAATCAATAATTTTTTTACCTCTCGAACTTCTTCCGAACTCTGCCAATATTGCCTTTATAAAAAAAAAACAACCTGTAAAACGGTTCCAATAAAGAGCAGGAAGTATGAAGGAGAGTTAGGAGACACTCTTACTTATTCACTTATCACACTTGATGATCCCAAATGTGCCGTCAATGATCTCTATACTTTTTGACGACATAATTATTAACTGTTGCATAATATAACATTTCCCAGTGAAACCAAGAAAATCACAACTTTAACGTCTATTCGCTCCATTGAACCATTGGTCTGCTTGGCACTCGGTTTTATTGTCGTTTATAACATACACAATTATAATGCGTCACCTACGATTTTACTTGAAGAAACAAGTAAGAAACCCAGGATATCATATTGCGAATTCACAAACATTCTTATGAAGCACAAAACACCAATCAGGTTGAAATAGTAGTTCAGATATTTCGCTGGGCGCGTAATGCACGTACAACACTAGGAGGTAGACACGGTGTTCTTCGAACCAATTCTCCATATTTAGGAGCGATTTGTTCCATTTTAAGTTCATGCCAAGGTTTTACTTCTTCTCTGCTACTTTGGTCTGACTTAGAATCACAACAGCCAGGATTAAACTGCTTACGTCCATGATTCTGTTTCGGGTGCACTCTTATCACGTCCATGTCAGCGGGGAGTGAGTTGTAGGCTGCACGTGCGCTCCTCGTACTCGGTGAAATCGTCCCTTCGTGGGACTTCGATGACGTCGTTGACTTAGGAGGAGGGCGGTGCACTTGACTTTGACCTTGAGGCGGTTTGCTATCCACACTGTTTGTTTCTAACAAAACCTGCTCAGTATCAGTTTCTTGTACACCGCTTTCATTCAACACGGGTGCTGAGCTGCTGCTCCCGCAACCCATTTCCAGATCAGTTGAAAAAAAAAATCACTCTGAGATGTCGGATAATCCTTCTATCATTGAAATCCACCTGCTTCACTTGCATGTAAGATAATTTGCGATGTCGCCTTAGAGATATGGTGTACGCCATTTGGAGGTCTGTTTGATCGTTCAGAGCTATTCAAACAAATGTTTTGCATGATTTCTGTATATTTTCTGTGCAGGATCGACTTCTTCAAATATTTAATCACCACCTTCGTCATATATTAATAGTTTTTCTTCTACTTCAGAGCAAATATTAGTTGTTGTTTTTTTTCCAGTGATTTTTAACCTTTTTTTTTTGGGTATGTAATTGTCTAACAATACTAGTGGTTTTCACAGCAGTTGGACTGTGCGGTGTACTTGTGACATATTTGATCTAATTAATGTTATGTATGATTTGTTTGATCATTATAATTGCTACACGAGTAAAGGCAGCATTTGGTGACATTTGGATGAGCCCACGTTCTTTTCGGACCGCCTGCCACGTGGAAATTAATGACGATGGCTATCATGCATGACCACACAATAGGCTACTATTCATTGACCAAAAGTCATCGGGTTTAGCGAGAAAAATAGACTTCGTATTAAGTTCGTAATAGAAACAGGGGGTTTATTTCTGTCATCTATATAATAGCAGAAGTATCAAAAATATATATTCTATTCAAATACACATAATATGAAAAATAGTCAATATAAAATTATGCAAGGAATGAAGGAAATACTTAAACATGTACTAGATAATACATGTCCACTTAATTGGTAAAGACCGAAGTGCAATAAACATATAATTTCATACTTTGCGAATGTATAATTATAAAAGTGACTCAAAACACAAGAAACGAACCCTGCCGTAATGCTAACTATATCAGATATAACCCGACACCAGTTCATGCAATGGCATTAAAACTATAGTGGCTGCCAACTGTACAATTGTAATGTTCTATTCGCATTTATACATCAGATCCAACTGCATGATAACCAAAGTGGAGTTATTCTTCGTGGTTGATCGGTGCAGTGATGAGTGGGGCTCTGTCAGTCTCAGTCCGATTGCGTCTTCCAAGCACCCTTTGTTGGTACCTGTGTCTTGCCAGTTGGTTGTACCGATGCCTGAAGCGACGTGCTTCACTGTCGATGGCGTTTTCGTCATCTTCGTTGGCGACTGGTGAGTTCTTGGTCAGAGGCGTCCGAGCAATGATGTGGAGTAAAGTGCTGAAGCGATGGATGAGCATGCACACGAACTGGATGACCAAGACGAAGCCGAAAATGATGAGGAAACAAAGACCTGCGAGATGGTTAAAGTGTCAATTTAGATTACGATTCGCACATCGCTCAAATGCATCGATATCTACATGCATACAGACTACAGAGTGGCTCATAAGGAAGGAGTCAATCCATATTATCATCATCGACAATTGACCGTCTGATGCTATGTCACGGGGCGTGTCATGCGGATAAATGATAGTTAATATTATTTAACATTTCAACAGGCAACGGATGGTCATTCAAAATATGATATCGTAGTTTTAAATCAGTGTGCGAGTACGTCCTATAATTATATTATGACTTATATATGGCATGCTCAGGTATAGCTTATACCTATCGATGAGATATGGCTCACCTAATGGGTTGGTGCCGATGACGTTCAGATCAGTTCGGTTGAGAAGTGTTGTAATCAATATGATCCAAATAGCATTTACGATGTAGAACGCCATTAATGTTGAATTACGCAACTCGGTTAATTTCTCTGTTGAATTATATAACAAACATCAAGGATTAACTTGAGTTCTCGTCGAGGTCATACCTTTGAGATCATGGTCGTGGGCAAAAGCAGCAGAGTCGGGAAGGAGGCAACTGTTACGTAATCTGACCCAGAAGTCGTTTTCTCGAGGGTTGATGGCCGACAAGTTGTGAGTTTCGAGGGCTTCGACCTCGAACTTGACCTGTTCAATGTCGTTCTCATCTGAAAGAAATAATAAACGTGTTTGATTTCAACGTATTTGTATTGAGGTCCCGCTAATGACACGATTTTTAAGAAAAAGAGAAAGACACGAAGAAAAAAAAATGGGGGGAGGGGACGTTGTATATACTAGAATATTAGAACCAGCTACACTTGGCATTGCTAGCTATGCAGTCGGCCGGGATGGTAGGGCCTACGTATGATTTATCTCACTCACTTTTGGTAGGATATCTCAGGGCCTGAATTCCGATCATCAATCTCCTCAAATGGCCTGGTTTCGTTATTCCGATGTACTTTTTAATGTCACTCAAGGTCATGCCCTTCAATGTCTCAAGGTCACGTGTGTTGATGATTTGAGACGACCGGAAGCTCTTTTGATAGAATCCAAGATCCAGACTTTGCAGCCATTCACCGACGTGATCCTGGATTGGATCATGGAATGAACAAATCATTCATTATTAATAATAGTCAATCTCACAGGTACGGTGGAAACGACTTCGTAATCAGGAAGTTCATTGATTTCGACCAAGAGCTTCTGTCGGATTGGTGTGGATTGGACGCCGATCTCCTTCAGGTCCGAATCCGACATCCCAGCAATGAGGGATGTGTCATCGTATCCATGCTCCACGAATAGATCCGAGTACTGATCCTGCTTATGGGGATTAAACAGTGGGACTATTTCATGGATTCAAACTTACCCTGAGACCACGCGGCAGCCATCTTGAAACTGGAACAGCGAGTTCTGTTGGGTCTACGTGATGGAAGACGGTGCTTGTTGTGCTGTTAATGCTTGCTGTGCGCTCTGTATAAGTGATAACATGCAATGTCATGTATTTCTAACTGAAATGAACGTCATATTTTGTTTGCGCGTTGCCGCTGTTCATTTACATCATGGCGCCACGCCTAGTCATAATGTTAAGTCCACCATTCCATTGCTGCCCCTTCTGCTTACCTGGCCGCCTTCCCCTCCTCCCGAGTGAGTTGACCATCAACCCATCCTGGGACCGACCCGGATTGTTGACATCTCTCGGTGGTTCCGCTTCGTCTTCACTTAGGTCTGTTATCGGCGGCACTGGAACTTCTTCTTCGAGTTCGAATTTATCTTTACAGCAGCTATATTGTGACAGTTCAAAAGAGGTACACGTCATGGTGAAGTTGTACAAGTTTTAAACCTACAAGCAAATCACTTTGATGACGCTGATGAGCTCTCTCTTCCATGATCCCCCACTTGCCATGGATGTGACTTTCTTCTCCTCTCTGGTGCCTATTCAGAATCCGTTTATTATTTCCACAAGCTGTTATATAATTGTTGTGAAATATGCTTACCCCACGATCGGTCGGTCATGTTACACAAGCTGTATATCAAGAGAACTAAGCTGACGGATGGGAGGCAGATGAGATACCAAATTCCATGGAAGATGCAGTAGGCTTCGGTGAGGTGCATCAGGGCAGTGATCATGAAGATAGCTATCAACCCACTTAGATACAAGGTTGTTACCCCAATCGGCAACCAGATAGGAAGGTTGGTTGGTTGTGGAGTGGCCAATATATTCAGTGCTATATTCTGAGCAATTGTGGTCGTATGGTTTGCTTGTATGTCACCTAGCAAAGGTAGAAGAGTGGGTCCGGGAGGAGGAGGTGGGGGGATTGGGGGTTGTGTTGTGGTCATTGGATGTGGTGGAACACTTGTGTTGTTTGAGGGTGATACACTGTTATCTTCGACAATTCCAGCTATAGTGCCAATGGTAACTGCTGCCATTAACATTGCGAATAGCATTGTTAAAACCTTGGCGACCTAAAGAAAATATACATGTTTATATTTTGGTACACTATTGTTCAAGAATCTCACCATCAACTGAGTATCTTGCTTGCATTTAAGGCATATCACCGTGAAAACGAAGAAGACGATGATGAGGAGGCTGGTGCTGAGTGCTTGTGGTACATGCCACGCGTAATACAACCCTCCTACCAACGACACACTATCATGCAAAGCCTGCAGTACATTTCAGACCATCATTCTCACCGCTGATAATGAAGATGCACACCGATGGATTGATGAGGGAAGACAGGAGGAGGATTCCTTGGTAGAAGATGAACATAATCGAGATTCGTTTATTGTGTCTCATAATGCTTCGCCATTGCTGTAGCAATAGCACCTGGTTCGCCAGGGTGGACGGCGTCCAACGCCGACGTTGCTTGAAGAACTCATCAAAGTCTTCAGGGCAGAACGTACTGTTGGAAGCCGCTGCACAGTACTCCAGACGCCAACCTTTATGTACCTGTAATAAGAAGTTACTACATTGTTCATAAGAAAACTCCATTATAATATACCAGTAGAGAACACAGCCAACGATCTTCCCCCATGTCTTTGGTTAAGAATTCCGATGCTTTGTCTACTTTTGTGGCATACAACGGAAGAACACCTCGCAGTGCTGATACTCTGTAAACGCTGAAGCAGCCAGGGCAACACAAGACCGAACCGAGGACGTGATTGGCTGCCTAGGAGGGAGAGTTATCTAAAAGTGTGTTAAACCACGGTGGTATATACCACACCTTTTGAAACCAGTGCCCAATGGCATAATCAAAGATCTGGAACCAGTAGATTGGCCCAGATCCCAGAGGAAGTGTCCTCGAACACACAGCTCCCACGTGCTGATCTCTGGCAAGGAGATCCAGAAGAGATTCTACTGATTCTGGATCAAACTTGACGTCAGCGTCCGTTGTAAGAATGTAGTTATTGTCGTCACATGCTGCAGCTGATGGTTTGAGGAGGTGGAGAGTTATACGGGTTCATTTGTTTATGTGCAACATACCTGTTCGCTCTTCTTTGATGACGAAATCCAAGACATATGACATATACATGACTTGGCTCCAACGCTTCTTGCTCTTCACTTTCTTGTTGTCTTTGAGGTGTATGGAGAAATGCATACCTGGTTGGTTTGGATCAACGCGTGCCATCTCCCAGGTGAGCTTCTGCCCGTATGGAGTCATCACCTTGGCCGCATTCTCAACCCCTATGTCTAAATAATGTGTTAGTTTCCATCTGTTGTGGATCTATGGGAAGTGTAACTTACCAAGAGCATTTTTAACGCAATGCACCAGTTGTAGAGCAAACTTCGTTAACCGAGTGTCACGGACACCGTTGTCAAAGAAGATGTGAGCTTGATACTGTCGACTGCTCATCAATTTTGCTTCGTTTACACGCTTTAAAGAGTGCAAGAGTTGACACATCTCGGTCACCGACTGAAAAAAATCCATTAGATATGGATGGTAAAGTGACTTCGCAGGTAATACCTCTCGATACATTGTAGTGCAGATAAAGACTCGAGATCTTAAGGTCTCTTGGATCTGGGTCTCCAGGTGTTGTATTGACTGAACCGTCTTCCTGTTTAGAAGGAGCCACTGCTCCAGGAACAGGCTGTTGTAGCCTGGCTGCCAGAAGAGCTGCATGCACACAAGATATATTGGTCACAAGTATAAATTATGGTTTTCAAACTTACATGGGACTCAAGCTGCATGACAATAGTCTGTGTTTGGAAGATGAAGATGCTAGTTGAGAGGATTTGCGCCGCAAACAAGCAGAGTGAAGCTGGGAGGATGACTTGGAGGTTGTGTAGAGCTATTTGACCACAATCTCCCTTCACCCACGATGGCATGACACAGTAAAAGTGGTTCAGGATGGTCACCAATAAGCAGATTGGTGAGGCAAGTACCAAGGGTAGAGCAAAACATTGCTTTTGCAGACAGATGGTACAGGCTATCCAACCCACTAAATAGGCACCGAGGCTACAGAACACACTGCACATGAATTTATTAAAGTCTTCGTGTGAAGGCGTAATGGCATAGAAGCCTGCTTCCAAGTGTTTCATGTCTATAACCTTGAGGTAGTGACCAAGCAAGAAACATATACCAATGGTCAAGATGATTTTTAAAAAGCTCTGTATAATGGAGTTTTTCCAACGAGAGCTAAACTGTGGGTATGACATCACAAGCCAAACGGCATCCTCGTCAGTCAATGCATCCAGGTCGACGTTCACATCTTGCGCAGTCACTGAGCCGGAGACGATTTCTTGGAGATCCCGCATGCGACTTATGCTACGACTATGCAGGCCACTGCTCGGATCCTGTCTCTTGAGCACTGGCTTGCGCCGAATGAGATCACCGAGGGATCTCTTCGTCGGCATGATTTGTTGCTGTTGCAGAACTGGCATCCACGCAAACGATATGCAAAGAATGGACACGGGCAACGGCCAAATTTCAGCTATGTGCTTCTTCAATCCGAGTACTGTTAACTCAAACAAGCAGGTCAATGCAATGCCAATGATCTCAAGTATTAGAGCGGCCACCAAGGCGAACAACATCCACTTCTTGTTGAGAGTTTTGTGTACTAGGCCAGATATGAGATGTGAGAGGATTGGCACGAAGAACACTCCGTCCATAATCCAAATATTCAGATACCCTGGAGCTTTAGACAACACCTCTAAAGCAAACAGGCAGATTCCGAAGCATTCAAGCACACTTGAAACTGTACCCTGCATGTATTTAATAGATAGAACTATACATTAGAAACAACAAAAACAAAGAATTTTTCCTTACCAATAAGAACGCCATTGGCGATGGCCAAAGTCGGTCTCCTGTGAATCCACCAGTGTAAATTGACCTGATTAAGGTCAAGCCATAAGGAAAGACCAGTGTTATGACGAGCATGAGAAAAACTGAAGCAGCGTTGTCCTTCGCGGCTACTTTATCAGTCGACGTCGTCTCATTCTTTCGGCTGACGTACAGAGCGGTACCAAGGGCAACGATGGCCAATTTACTAAACACCAGCGTGGCTAAACCTCCAGCAAACAGAAGCACCATGGTGAACCACTTCACGAAGAGCTCACACTTGGTAGGATAAACGTGTGGGTCCTCATCATCATCGTCGTTGTACACTTCATTTCCAAGACTGGATGCAAAGTCTACAGTCAAGGGTTCTTCGGTGTCGACTGAGCCTACGCTCTCATCCAGGTGTCTTAGGCTGGCTGATGTCCAGTATGAGGCTTCGTTGTTCGGGTCAGGGGTACTTCTTAGCCCCTGGACCCCGGGGGTTGTCGGTGATGGGCTGTCGCCGGGACCAACTGGTCCAATGCTGGATCTGTCACCTTCCATGGAGGAATTGATGCGGGGGATCTAGAAACTGGAAGTTTTCGCTATATCAAATGCATTGTAGATCGAATTCGTGTGATTTTTGTTGTAACATCTCTATCCACAAAAGCACATTTTTTTTTTGTTTCAAGGTTTTCAATGTATAACTTGCTATTTTTAATGATGTACCATCATGCATATCGGTCATATAATTATTGTGATTGCTTGCATTCTTTTCTTCTCCAACTCTTTCTTTACTATGATGCATTGTATTTATTATTTATGCCTTTGGCAAAAAGTTATCATTGCACACATCTCAAGTATTTTTTTTTTCCGTCCGTGATATCAGAAAATCAACATTTACTTATTTTTTACTTTAGTGCAATTAATTATTGGTACAGCATGGTAATACATGCAGTTATGTACAGTCAGACATAGTCCGAAATTAATATGCAGTAAAGCATTAAATGAACGGAGTTACATATATCCTGCATCCCGTAAACACAAAATAGTTCCCAAACTCAAGTTAACTTAGTTGAATGGTAAAAAAAGGTCGATTTTTTTCCTTTGTTAGGAAAAATCTGTGTCGCTTAATATATATACCCGACGGTTCTACACCATTTTAGGACGCGCCAATGTTAAAACATACTGAATTTAGCCCCTGGTATATAGCTCACACATGTACTCAAACCTTTATAAGCTTGCTGAATTGCTAAGCTTGGTGCGTATGTATACAAGAGGCCTATATCAGGATATACGGTTGCAGTATCGCTGCACTAAGAGTCTCATGCATGCAAGCCGCGTTCATTTGCGTTCGTATAGATTTATTTTTCGGTTATGCATCAGCGCGCTTTGAATTTATGAGCTTTCTTGTTAAATGTATGATTTGAGTTTCCAAAATAATAATCATTATGTTGCATTTCTATACGATTAGTCTTCAATACGCCATTAATATGTGCGTCGTGATTCTTATGACAGGACCACGTGACTATATATAGTATAAATATACGATAGCAGTAGTGATATCACGTGACTGTATATATAGTGAATCAAGTGGAAAGTACGCCTCAGCCTTGGCAAAATCCGCAATCTTTACAAATCATATCCCGGTTTTTTTTTTTTTTTTTTTTTTTTTTTTTTTATTATTATTCTGTTTTTTTTTTTTTGTTTTTTTTTTTTAACACAGTTGCAACCTGATATTGATGTATGGACAGTTCAACGTCTGATAAAGCTCCTTTTACACATAATATGGCATGTGCACGATCGGCATTAAGCCTTCTAAGTTCTATGCACACGTTGAAGGTCTTTATTACTGACACATAGACCTCTCTGTTTGATTTGCATGTACTTAGAGATAGCATAAAATGGTGTTATTTATCCGGCAAAGAATTCACTCGAAGGCTTGACCAATTTCAAGTATATGCACCAGGTTTGAGGAGAACTGGTGTCTATAACTTAATAACAATAATGATAATATCGCAGTTCTCTCTAAACATTATACATGCACACCTAACTTAGAAATTGTCAGAAGAAATGATGGCACGGTATGTGTTACGTCTTAAGAGACTACAAAACATCATAAATAATAATTAATAAATATGTAAACTGCATTAAGACACGTGGAACGATGGGTGGCTCGATATCCTACAGGACACGTGACACGGAATTGGAAAATGATTCGTTATCTGGTGCTGACGGCTACGTCTCTGCAATAAAAATGATGATTTTATTGACATTGATTTACATTATCTGTAGTTCACGATTCACGTCAATTGAGCTTGATCGTGATTTTGTCACTTAGAATAAAGACTAAGTATTAGAGTGAAACTGTCATGCCATGGCTATGTGGCTGCATATATTCAATGAATGCATATACATATATAATACATATACATATACATACATATACATATACATATATAAATATTTTTCTTTTGCATTGGTGGATACAGATCACGGGGAAAAAAGTTTTGATTTTAAATATTAGAGAACACAGAGAGAGAGAGAGAGAGAGAGAAGTCGGGTTAGACATGCTTCAGTGAACATAACTGCACGTACCTTGAATGTCTAGCAATTTAGACCAGGTAATTGGTTATTGAACTCCCTGATCTCAATATTAGTAAACAGGATTAGAATCTTATGCTACGCAGAATCTGGCGTAACGATGCAATCCAGCATTCTTAAATCCAGGCACACACTAGGACTGACTACATGATGTGCAAACGTAAAGAGGAGGTGTCCCAACATGTGTCTGTATTGACACGACATTTGTGCCTGTATCCCATGCAATAAACCCGCTCTTTTATTGAATGTACAGTAGAATGTGCACACACAAAATAAACATGGTTCTGTGCAATTTATACTCACGTCACAGTCTTCTTGTCTTGCGACACATGTCCTGTATGTGACACCGGGTGATTCTGCTTTCCTTCTGTTATGTTATACAAATAAGATAAGTACGTAGATCAGTTAGATCTGGCCTTGGATCTCTCAGTTATTAGGATGCAAAATAAATGCCTGCGACTTTAAAGCCTCCGCTTCGAGAATAACCACGAAGTTTTCTCTACCACATTTTGGAATAACCATAGCTGCATGATCGTAAACGTTTAAAGGAGGCCCCGGTTTTCAAAGCGATTTTTCCCTCCACGTCTGATTTCCCAAATGTATCTTATATAAGCGTCACCTCTCGGTTTCTTCAGTGGTATGATGACGCATGACACATCAGGCATCCTGCATGCTTAAAGATGTAGAATACAAGACAGAATTACAGTCTACTAGTATATACCCCTGGACAGTAATACCCCCCTCTCAACCTCCTCGATCTTATAACCAACTATACGTTGTGGTAAAGCAATCCAATCCCCCCCACCCTCCACAGGAATTGTGATAATGCTGCTCAGAAGCGTGGCTAAAATGCGGAATTAACTGTGCTCTGTGGGTGATTTTTCTTGCTTCAGCCGCTGTCATGTTTTGGATGCCCACTGATGATTCCAAGATGATGGCCGAGCATTTGCTCAGGCTAAGAAGGCATGAAATGACATTGAATCGGCCCACTGCCCATAAGTGGACAATCGAAAGATGTGGGCAGAGTGGATAATGAGACAGACGGTTGGGGTTCTTTTCGGCTCCAACCAGGTGCAGTTATACTCGATAAGAAGACTGTTATGGAGATGAAGGATCCAGGTATGCCCTAAGGATACGTATACGGTGTAACAAACACGGATTCTGGTTTCAGATTCGCTCGCATTTCCAGATATTATCTTGACAGACTAAAATGATATCACAGAAATGTCTGTGTGGACTTTTACCCATCCGGCTCTGAATACACAAATAACTATTAGGTCTCAAGGATATTTTATATAATCAATACGAACAGTATTGGCTTAAGGATTAAAGCGCTATGAGGCAAAATTCTACCTGTGACCTTGGTTATGATCAAGAGGCAGAGAAGTGTCCTTGATTCACGTACAGGAAATCAAGGCCCGCATCTGCTGAAAATCAGCATTCAGCTCACATTGCAAGAGAAGTTTTTTTCTGCATAAATCCGGAATTGATTTTGTTTTCTCGTACTGATCTTGGATAACCTCTGTTACAAATATAGGTTACGTGATAACCAGATGAAGGATACCTACATTTAGTCATACATTTCTGATAAATAAAACAGACAAGTCCCACTGAAAATATAATCTGAAAGGCATATACGAGTCTATATATGTACCAAATGCATAGAGTAAATAGAGTAACAATGGGGTATTTGCTAGTTGTATGTCCTCACACACACACACACACACACACGAAAAAAAAAAAAAAAAAAAAAAAAGGCTGTGGAATCAGTGATCGGGAATTCCGAGAACTGGGAGATTAAAGCACTAAGAAGTGATAAGCAATCGTATAGGAACAATCAAGAGAAAGGCTACATCGCTATAACCCGGGACTCAGAGTCATTAGTTCGACCGGAATTTATCGACTTCGGGATATTCCTTTATCCTGCACAATCCGGGTTCTATTGCATATCAAACTGTGGGTTTGCACTAAGCACAATAAGGTGGCATATTGTCAAGGATCAGTTCCTCAGTCCCCTCAATCAACGTAATCCAACGAGCAGTAGAGGTACGTGCACAGACTGCAGGAGATGCACTCCACAGCCTTCGCACACCCAAACTCTTCCGATCGCAGAAATCCCCTCGGATCTAAAAGGATGAAGGAAATATCGCTCGAGTTCCAACCAAGGCGAAATTGGCTTCCGAAGAGGGCGGCTAACTCGGTTATGCTGATAACCACTCGCCCCAGATGCTACCAACCCAATGCAGGGTCCTCGGGGGCATATTGACGCACAGAAGGATTGACCTTGCACTGTGGATCCAAAGAGACTTCCCTTAGCTTCCTAAACTTATCCCGTTCAATTCCATTGATTTGAGTCGCAAATTTGCGAAGATTTTACAGAAGTCTGTAACTCAATATACATTTCTGTTAGCTGGAGTTATTTAACTTTATTTAACTTATTTGTGTGATTTTTATTAATGATTATATTAGTCGCCGATCGATCAATTGGTGGTGTTTCCATGCATGGGTAGACTCATAATTGCATTATATCTGCTTACAATATATCACTGCATGGTCAATGAGATGGGGTACGAATCATGGTTTCTTAGGACTTCGCTGAGCTCCTGTCCCTTGTGACCTGCAATGACCTCATTTATGATTACTCTTCGTGCAATAACAGCTGAGTATCGACTTAACAACATTGGTCATGGGATGTGGAGCTTATGCTTAATAATTATCAATTATTATAATTCCTCATCAAATAAATCAAAGGTCGTTTCCGGATTGCGGTGACCAATTAGAGACCTCATTGCGCATGCGCAGTATTATGGTAGCGCAATGGGAATTAAAGAGAGAGAAAAGATGATGATGATGATGATGATGGTATGATGATGCCGGGAGACAAGGCTAGGGCACAACAAGTGGCCGTTTTCACGCTGGCGACCCCGGGGGATGATGAAATGATAACGATATTAATGATGATAATGATATGAGACGAGCATGAGAGGGAGAGAGAACTATTGATAGGATGTTAATTTTGGTTATTGCAGACATAGCAGCTTTCTATTAAACATTGATATGAATATTGATTGATGAAATGAGATTTGATTCTTTTTGAAAATGAGGCTATTGAATGAGTTGATGATATGAGAGAAGATGGCGTGGAAATGAGTTGACGCTGTTTGTAATTGAATAGCGGAGATCCAGTTGAAAGAATTGGTGTCGATGCAACGGGACCCGCAACCGATCATCTCCTCGTCCAGCACTGATAAAAGTGCTGAAATAATTCGAAAGTACTCCACTCTTCCACTTATAATAGAATTTTAATTCAAAGAACCTTTGCAGATCTTCAATTTTAAGAAGATTTGTTTGTTTAAATAGAGGTTCTGTGTGTGCGTTATATTTTGATTTTGTGATTGTTCTGATTGCTTTCTTTTGTTGTTTTATTAATGTGTGTATGTGGTGATCTTTGACCAGGTGAGAGCGTCGTATGTGATGTGTGGGATGGTGAGAGATTGATAAATTGTTGGGAGGGTGTGTTGTGGAAATTGATGCTTGAGTCTATTGAGGATGCCTGTGATTTGTGATATTTCGTGTTGACTTTGTTTATGTGAGGTTTAAATGAAACGTCAATGATGATGCCAAGGAAGTTCGTGTGATCAACGTTTTATATTTTGTGTGAATTAATGTATAAGTCTGGAGGTGTGATTTTTCTTTGTGGTGTGTGGAATGTGATTGCGTTTGTTTTTGTGGCGTTGAGTGAAAGTTTATTTGTGCAGAACCATTTAAAGACGTTGTTTAATTCATTGTTGAGGCTATTTGTGGAGGAATGTGAGTTGAATGAGGTTATTAATTAGTGTGGTGTCGTCGGCATATGTTATAAAATTATGTAATTGTTGTCAGCTGCATTATGGGAACTCCATTCCAGTGTGTTTATTGTCTTGGAGTAGGTGTTCTTCCACTTCTTCACTATACTATGCATGGCCATAACTCAGTATGAGTTGCAATGGCTGCACGTCGAAGGCTTGGGTGTCTCGAGGCAATTGTCCTATGACATATGGAAGCTTTTAGTTGTCTGCCCATCTCATCAAGACATGTTTCCTTATATAATTTCGAGCCAGACAAATCGAGTTCAAGGTATCTTATGTTGGAGCCAGACAAAGAGGCTATCTCTGTGCTTCAATTGGCCAATCCCAAGGCACTATGTACGCGTGTACCACTGTCATAGGCAGGGCCATATAATTGTACCTCTGTAGATCTCGTAATGCAACTGGGCAGTTTTAGACCTAAGCTATATATGCATCAATTCCTTTGGTTTACAACGGGAACATGTTCCGCAGTTTTACACCCAGCGAACACACGTATCAGGAAAGAGATGGGACATGGGTATTTATAGGAAAGAAGCGGAGAAAAAATAAAACTGTCGCCATTCTTTGAGGGAAATTGCAGTGCGTCCCCTTTTCCCTGGTGGAAACATCTAAAAGCGCGCGTTTCCCAGAAGAGCGCCTTTGATGCAATAGGATCCACCAGAGAGCAAAAAATACACCCGGTTGAAGCATCAAACACGCGTTTCCGTAGCAACCACTCGCAATCCCCAATGCTTCGAGATGCAAACTGATCTAAATTGCAGAGGAAACATTGAAGCCCCTGCATGGTTTCCAATATATCACTGTATCGAGTGTTGGCTGAGCAGTAAAATGCCCGTTACCAATGCTCATTGTTATTGTCATCAGGTGGGTAACATGCTAATGCAGACTATAAAGAATCGCAATTTTGTACGCTATTTACTACGCTAGCTGTAGTATACAAGTATAGGGCGGTTCAAAAACACGTTGTTATATATACACTAAGTACCTCCTTTCTCTTTTACGCGAAAAAGCCGTTGTCGACACTCTTTTCATGCACAGAGCTGGCCTTGGAGATAATTGGGTGCATATAATTGCGTCTCTCCCGTGGTCCGAGGCAGCACGGACTGAGAAGCGGTGCCATACGCACTGCGCAGGCGCAGATAAAGCGCATGAATATCGAGCGCCGTCATTCGCGCGGGAGGCTACGATGCCGCTATCTGGCGAAGGGATCAGCTCCCTCTGGCAGGTACGTCTCTCTCGTTTGGGGTTGTCGTCCAAACGGTTTTAACTTTTGAGTTTTACTTCTGATTTTGTCAACTTTTAAAACATTCTATACGTGCGTTAGAAATTGACCTGATGCATAGATGGCGTTTGCTCCGGCTCTCCACATCGCAGAATAATCTCTAAATGTAAAGCTAGGGTTATCGGCTAATAGGATGTACAGAGCTCTTTGTCATAATTTTGTTTCTGTTGTCTACACACTAATAACAGTTATGATTGGATTTGCTGCTAGTACAGACTGGGCAGACCTAAAGTACATCCGTGATTCAGTTACCTTCATGTAAGATTAATATCTGAGAGTATAACCTAAATACAAGACAAGACAATTCATTCTCGACTAAAGAGAATTAACAAACCTGCTGTGCAACATAGCGTTATGCAATCCGGAGTGACTATATATATTTGTATATTGCGAGGGTCCTAAAGTAGAATAATGAATGAGATGAGGCAACAGAGGGTGATGATTCATCATACAAAAATTACACCCCCAAAGCATGATGCAATTCAGTCCCAGGAGGCATATTATCACTTGTCGGATTAACGGAGCATGTGCCCTGAAGATGATTGTGGGCTAGAGTTTTCTTAGAATTCCACAAAACCCCAGGGACATGACCCACACTCAGACAGACTCTAATCAGGAAAATGTAATCATCAGTGAACTGTGCAGTTCGAGCAATGAACTGTGCACTGAGTCACTTCTGCATGTAATGTCATATTCATGGAGAAAACCTCAGAATGGCTGCCTTGTATAATGTACGTGCAGCTAAAAGGCAGTCCACTTAACGAGGCGCCAAGACTAGCATGCTGTGAAAGGCTGAACTGTGGTAATCCCTGGGATGAAAGCTAAAATACGGATTAGGGGGGGGGAGGGATTATACCCGGATTACCCATGGCCATCTCGAGGACCAGCCGGATTGCAGTGTACACGATCTTTACAAATGGTGGATTATTTCTTTCACTGTGAAACGCAGGTTTCCGTCGTCTCTTCCGAGTTAGGACAAGAGATAGAGGCGTGGGCAATCTTATCTTCAATCACCGTAATCGTCAATTCGATTGACCTCAGAGTGGCTCAGTCCATTAGCCTCGTTTGGGCAATGCGGTGCCTCCGGCGAAATCCCGGGTCCGGGTTTCTAGTTTTCATTTTTTTTGTTTCGGCACCAGCACGGCGCCATTTATGAATGATTCTTGTCTCGCTTGCCAATCACTCAGATTTTGCGCTCTGTGTTTTCAGATCAATCGACGAACAATGACGAATCGACATGTGCAGTGCCTGGTGGTTACCATGGCATTAATTGTGTCCATGGCAACTAGCGTTCCTTTGAACGATTCGTTTTCATCCACCACTGGCTCCCTTGTGACGTATAGTGGTCCGACCAGCAAGACTACTCTTCTCAACTACTCCTCCGAGCCTCCTTCAGTGCTGAGTAACTCAACGTTGTCCTTCAACGCTAACGATTCCATGCCTGACTTCAACAAGACCGCATTGAGCACTACTCAACTTGTGACCGAACAAACTGAGCAACCAACAACAACAACACCAGCAACAACAACTACTACAACAATAAGTACAACATCGAGACAAACTACAGAAGATGCAGTTACAACAACGACAGAAACTGATGATTCTGACTTCGCAGATGTGAAGCAATCGGATGAATACGCAGACGATCGAGGTTTCTTTGAAAGTGACCACCGTGTCATTCACCAGCCGATGACAAATCACCTTGGCCACGGAAGCGGTCAGTATGCCACCTGTAATTAACTTAATCCAATCGTAGGCTACCTCTGACTCCCTGTGTGCCGGGTTAGCACAGCACAAAGACACCGCGTCATACCTTCCAATCTTGTTCTGGGTGTAATATTTTAATGAAATGGATTATTCAATTTACGTGTATAGGCAATTTAATAAGTGAGCGTCTTTTATATTATGTGGAATATAATCCCTTTAAGATGAAAAGCAGAAGAATGGGTGCGATTTTCTCTTTCGTCCCAATTTAATGGGAGCGATGTCGTTGTTGCAGTTGATTTCTGATGTCCGTTTGGAGCGATGTCGTCTTTTGGCTTTGTATTATGATCTGATCTTGACAGGATTCATGATTGCGAATTCAATTCATTGGCTGACTCTGCTGCACTGCCCATGTCTGCCTTGCTGTATTGCGCAATTGATGTGTTTTTGCAAATGTCAACACACACTGTAAGTATTAGCAGAGATGGGAAATTGGGGAGAGATTCGTGAAAACAAGAAGCCGATGCTGGAAGTTGTGGAAAGCAGAACGGTTTCTGCGCATGCTCACTCAAGCAGGGGTTGTATACATTCTATATGATCGATTTATGAAAACGTTGGCTTGTCTAGATCATCAGTGGATACCTTTGGAGCCATTTCCCAAATAGGTGAAATCGATATGACCTGAAGGGTTGGTAAACATCAAAGGATTAATCCTCACTCGTTGCCATGGCGATCAGGTGGAATTCCTCCAGCTGCAGTCGCATGAAAGACAATTTCTATTTCATACCACATGTGAATCTGACGTAAAAGGAAAATTGCTGAAGATTGCTGTTTGTCCAAATGCCACCCCAGCGCTAACGATCGATTCGCATGTTTTGAGATGGAGCAGCCCTCGTCGATGATGTATTACTTCTCGCGTGTCATGTCAAATTCGGACCCCCCCCCCCCCCTCTCCCTTCCACCTCACACAATTGATCAGTGTTACAGTAGTGGCTGCTGTTCCGCGTGTGTGTAATTAACCGTTCATATCATCTTCCATCGCAGCGTATGTTCCGAATCAAATCCACGGTCTGATATGGGAGGTAGGTATATGTGCGATTCACTCCCGATTCGGTGTTAATTGCAATTACAGGAGCAGCACTACATGTTGAGCGTGTTGATCCCCATCACCTGTGGAATCATCGGAGCTTTTCTGATTGTCTGTGTCGCTTACGGGTTGCGAAACTGCAACACAGATAATTCACACCAGCATCGCCACGTGGCGCACGCCATCAGGCACCGTGCGAGATCATTACGGGTGAGTGAAAAGGCGCAATGAACACTAGGGCGGCAAGTTAGGTTTCCATGGTTACTAATGAATAATATTGGGTTCTGGGTTCAATGAAACCATATGGCATATCCAACGGTGATGATTGACAATGTATGCAATGGACATCCAATGCTGTGTGCAGCTGATCATGCAATGACATGAACAGTGAATGTCTTCTGATTGAAAACATTGCTTCTGGCCCCCTGTAAGGAAGATCTGCGTGGCATGCGTTATTATCAGGGCTTGAACGAACTCATGCCCCATGGGGTGGTACAGAGGGATATAGAGCAAATTCAGCCTTCAACTGTCTGCGTGACATAATGAATGTGGTCATTAGCCTAGAGGGCGGCTGTTCTAATTCCCATTAGACCATATCAGATTCATGTTTTAGCTTCTTATCTATAATGGACATTAACGAACAACAGGCTGTGATGTCCATCAATGCTTTCTCTATATATAGCAACAATAATATCCAAAAGAGTGGAGGTTCTCCGAACTAGAATGATTTCTAATCAGGGTATACCATTCGTTATTTCCATTTTCATCGTTCTTCACATTCCAATTATGTCAAATTCGTCTCTCCTCAGTCTCAACGACGTCGTCCTCGGGTTGACCATACGCTACTCTTGGGAAACAGTTCAGATGAAGATACAGGACGGAAATAAATTCATCCTCCTCCCTCTTCAATCCGTCCTCATCTCCTTCTTCGAGGTCTTCTTCAGTTATCTCCCTGCTGGTTGAATATGGAGCAATATAAACAGTGATTTAATTAGAGACAGAGGAATGCCTCTCTGTGTACCAGATCAACCAACAGTTCCATTTCACCTTGTTTACTCAATAATCAATTCATCAGGACCGTAAATATTCATTCCCACACTTGGCTGATGCGATGAAATCAATGTTATCCCCTATCATTGTTAGATTGCTCGTATTTGAGATGGTCTCGTATTCTCTCGTGTGCGTCACATCCGGCCGGGACTATAACTCCCATGTTGCATTGATAGTGCACCAGGATTTTATTAGCATTTTCTCATCGTGCGAAACTGTGAAACTCGTCGATTTCCCTTGCTTTATGTTCAAGCACGTGCTAAGAGCCTAGCTACCGCAGAAAGTCCCTGAAACAACCCCGAGTTACTGATTTAAAAAAGAGTAAGTATTACTCTACACCTAGAAAAATGATTTGCATTTGAATCCCAGGCTTCTCCAGCCATGCTTTTCGATTTCAAATATCAACTCACAAAATACGCCAAAGACCTAAATTTAAACTGCATGTACATGTATACATAATCAAAGTATATATTTTCTCGGATTATTTTGACTTAATATTTGACTTAATTAAGAGCAGACTTATATAGCGGATTAACGTCCCTCTATAAAAACTTTATTTGATGTAGAGTATTCCGTTTCTGCTACAGTTATATGTAACACGCTCGAATAGTTTGTATCTTTTATTTGTCACATTTATTGTCATCAAATCCCGCATTATTTGAAATTATTTCCAAAATAAAGATTTCATCCACGTTTTAATGATATGATTTATTCACCCTACACAACGTTACTCGTAATAAGACTATAAGAGTACAAACAGAATGAGAAACTAAGATCTAAGGGAGTCCCCGGTCACGGACAGCAACTAATAATAATTATTATATTACCTGAGGTATGTAATACTCAGAGTGCCTGGTGCCGATTATGCAAAGCATTGGTTTACATTAAAAAAAAAAAAAAACAGAAAAAAAACAGAAAAAAAAAAATAGTCAGGTTGAAGTCAAAAAGTGTTCCATACCTGGTAGTGGAGTACATCTAGCTGTGAAAGAAATAAGGGGAACCCCACAAAAATTGCAACAAAATGTTTTTCAACAGATTAAATTTGGGTAATGTTCTGGGTGCTTAGGGAAGGAGAAGAAGTTTACCAAAATCGGGTGTCGGAAAAGGTAATTTTTCTGCTAACTAGCTACCTTGATTACACCAAAGGTGAGTTTACCGTTCAAACATCGGCAACTAGTATATCAAAATGAAGATCTATATCAGACAGGATCAGAAACAACATAAAACATTCCAATATGGCCATTATTATATGGGTATACCTGTAAAGTTTTCGGTAAGGTCTAATTAATCACAGGTGTGAAAATTTCTGGAAAACTCAAATTAGTCGCTTGATATTAGCATTTCACGACAAAAGACCTACACATCATTAGGGAAATACTTATGAAGAGAGTGGTAGTACTATTAATTGGTTAATTAACCAATTAATACAGACATATATACAGTTATTATATCAATTAACAATAGAATCACTTCGAGAAGTACTGACGGAATGGAAGGGCACACTGTGGTTTTGACGGGTGTTCAAGTGTTTCCTCCATCAAAGACAGCACTGTAAATTGTTATTATGTGATACCACATCACATAATAACAAAAGAAGTGTATACCTTCAGTATGCTGTTGCCAGCAATTGAAATAATATGCAGGTTTTTGGTGCGAACCAACAGTTTGAAAGCATTGGAAAATTGACTGTGAAGTTATGGCCGGATTTCTTGATGAACAGCTGGAAAGCGATGGATGGATTTCGCTTGACTAAAAACAGCGCGACTCCAGAGTGCCTCCCTCTTATATGAGATGCATGCAGCCAGGGCTATCTCCAGCTCATGGTTAGGGTTGGGACATATTGTACGGCACAAAACCAGAAGATAGGGATGGAGAGTGGAGGCCAAGCACTTTCGTGTCCATCATGATTCAGAAACCACAATCCCAGACTACCTGCTGAGAGTGACACGCTGCAACTGCACCCCTACTACCGAAATAAGCGATGCTCCTGCAGGTGCTACGGCCTGCCTTGCACCCGCCCGGTATCTGGGATAATAGACAAAATATTAAACGGTAAAACAAATTGTATATAGTGAGCATTCAAAATATTGAAATACCGGTATGTAGTCACCGTTATGTCCAATAAATAGCAGTTTTATTATTTTAAAGGCCAGGTTACAGTGCGTGCATTCTGTCAATATTTCTTGAAGTGATGCTACCATTAATCGATGTATTAAATACATTAATTGGTTAATTACCTCATTAATAGTCTTACCACTCTCTTCCTAAGTATTTCCTTAACGATGTGTAAGTCTTTTATTGTAAAATGCTCATAGTTGAGGCGCATCGAGCAATAATTTTGACGTTTCCGGAGATTTTCACACCTGATTAATTAGACCCTACCGAAAACTGCCCAGGTACATATATTGGCATGTTGTATGTCATTTCTGATCATGTCTGATATAGATCTTCATTTTGATATACTGGTTGCCTATGTTTTGGTGGTAAACTCTCCTTTGGTGTAATCAAGGTAACTAATTAGCAGAAAAAAAAAACCTTTCCCGAAGCCGGATTTTGGTCAACATTTTTTTTTTCATCCATTAGCACCCTGAAGCCTGCCCTAAACCGTCGAAAAACCTTCGGTTGCAATTTTTGGGGGGTTAAACCACAGATGTACTCCACTATGTTAAAAAAAAATTGATGTGGCGCTAACCGGCAGAGTGGCGATGCATTATGAAGCAGACACTTTTCATTGTGCTACTCACTCAAAGAAGTCTCTGATGGCGTCATCCAGTTCCATCCGGTTCTGCTCCATCAAAGAGATATGACTCTTAGGAGTTTAGAAATTCATATTGATCGAACTTCCTGTAAATGCGCCAGACTTTCCAGAAAATTCAATGAATCATAGAAAAGAGACCGACGGTGATGTTCTCTTCAATGACAAGTGCTTTTCTGAAAAGTGGCAAAGGACAGCGTTATATTTTAGAGCAAGCTGTCGTGTAATACAGGCGATTGATGTACGTATAAGCCTATATAGCCAATCAGATATAAGGATTGCGAGGGGCTAATCGTGATTAGCACCTCGCAACCCTTATTATAATATATATAATTATATTGAAATCGAGGTGTTCATTTCCGGTCTATCATTAGAGTCATAACGTATATTATTTGTGCCGGGAGTCAATCATAACGTAATGTTAATTCACAGCCACGCACATGTGGCTCTTTGAAACAGCTAGAGGTGTTGAACGGTATACATGTATCGCCATTGCTTACTGTTTTAGGGTTGTTTTATCGGTGGCCTATCTTCCTTCCCACGGCCGATTTGTCAGCACTAAAGCATAGCGCACTATCGCATGTAATCGCTCCAGCATGCTGATAATCATAACGCACATAACAGCCATTTTCTTGAAATCGATTAGAGACTCTAAAATCGATGAGCCAATAATAGCCAAAAGATAACAGAATGTTGTGTGTTCGTATACATGTATAAATCGAACTTACTTATAGCTGATTAATTGAATTTACATTGTAATTATATCAATCACATACTTATAATGTTATAATGTTATCAGTTATCAACAATTAATCTACACTCTGAGATTAATTTTATGACCCGAGTACCTTCATGACTCACTTAATTGTTATAATTTAGGTGTTTTAAAAACAGGGATCAAGCACCATTGTGATCCGAATATAGGTGCAAGTAAGTAGCACTCAGGGTATACAAAAACAACCTATTTATATATACATAATTATTATTAGGAATACTTTTTTTTCGTAGGACACAATAATGTGGATGAACGAAGCATAAAAGTTCAAGTCATACGGATCACTGATATCTTATATACTAGTACATCTATAGGACCATACACCCTTATTAAAGCCTCTAAAAATAACACACAAAAAAGTTCTTTCGAAGAGCACGCGTTGGTCACACTCGCTCGCGTGCCATTTCCCTTTATAATACACTGCTCCTCATGAAAAGCTGTGGCCATTTATAAAGAGTCTTCAACCAATCAGAGGGGCTACTATAACATGCACCCAACCATGAAGCAGACATCGAGGGAAGAAGGCTGAGTTTAAATCATCAACCGTTTGGATTGCTTGAGCATTTACAACAGAACTAAGAAGCAGGTAAGTGGTTCTCAGCGCACTCGTAACAAAGGCAGGTGGCATCAATAGTGCTGGATATAGCAGGTTAAATCAATGCTTGTTGGAGAGACGAAGCACTAAAGCTTTCCTTATTTAGATCGCACGTTTATAGACGCCGCAGTTACAGCTCAGCAACCAGGGATGTCCCTGTGCTGTGTTGCAGCTTCATTCTCATCCGTTCTTCTTATGTTTATTTCGAGAGGGCATAAATCGATGCGTTGTCTACTTAAGTTTAAAATTGGTCGATTCAGGATGTAATGTTAAAGGGGGCTACGCAGGAGGCAAACGTACAGACATCGTGTACCTCGGCCAAATTATTACTAAGTGTACAAGTGCATATTATTTGCATATATATATGTGCCAGTATATATATATCTCCAATTTGATCTCTGGATATTCTCGAGTACATAATAATTGATGTTAAATTTGTTAATAATGCCTTGATTACGAATAATTTATGAGGTTAAAGTGAGTAATGTGTACGTATGATTATTGAAATATTGACACCTCGTGAGATCACCTTTCCTTGGTCAACATATCGTCGATTGCTTAATGAGTTCATTGGTATTATTGTCCATGTAATAATCGGGCTACGTCTCAGGTATACTATAGCTAGTACAATGCAATGCATCGTCACCTCAAATATTTACTAATTGTTAACTTGAATGCCCTATAGCTGGCAGGATAGAACTATCACATCGCTCATTCATGCAACCTGTACAATAGTCTGTATATAGGCCAACTGATAATGTGACTATACTATAACCACGATACGTTACGATATGTTACGATACGTACGTATCGTAACAACCAACAGAAAATGCCTCATACAACCATAAGCGATTAGCAATCAACCGACACAGAAGACGAAATGCCTGCACTAACAGTAACTGCTAGGCTCACGCGCCTATGGTAATTACATATGCATGCATGCTCATATTCAAATCAGGCCAGCTGTTGCAGGTGAAATAAACGAGGTGGTGGATAGAAAGATATATATGTATGTGTATATATAAAGACTATAGAGCCCACTTCTAGGCATTGTGCGTGCAACTGCTTCAATATAGATATTACGCACTGTGCATGGCTGTGCGTCGAGCGTTCTTATACGAGAGTGTGCTTTGGATTCTCCGCATTTAGCCACTAGATGTCGCATCTCGCTCATACGTGGACTTAATATAGTTACCTGCTGACAGAGTGAGTATTATTATTAATCACGGCGATCAATATGTTCATTTTACAGTTAATTTACTATAATCTAGATAATAACCGAACTAGAGATTTCAAACTGCTTGATTAACGGCCAGAGTTGCTGACTGTATCTGCATATTGATGTTTGCTAATCAGTTGTAATAGTGATTATAAGTGGTATAAACCAGCATTTAGATGAGCCTGCGAATAAAAAACGTTCCACTTAATTTAGTCAGTTATTGCTTTATACCAGTCGTTATGACATTGCTCGAGTATAGCCGGTCGCTGCAGGGCTATTTATAATTCTAATCACCGGTGTTTCATCCCAGCAGACAATATATCGTCATGACGTTCTCATTTTCCTTTTGATCTATAAATATACCTGAAGCTAAAACACCAATAAGTATGTTTCTCATCTTAAGACTATTTTTCGTTTCACCAGATTCAGAATATACTGTTTGCTCAGGCGTAATAAATACTCATAATTGCATTCTCATACGTCAGCACTCAAATGATCTATATATATAGAACCACACGTCATTCGCTTTGCAACACATTAGCTTATCAGTCCTAACAAGGCAGCGTTGTGAGACTTGTGACGTAACAACAATATCAAAGATTTTATCACCGACAAAAACTGAAAAAGCAGGACATGCAGCATAATTAATCGCGACCCCAGTTGGGCACCATTTAATCATATCCCTTAATTAGCATGGTCGCCATATGTCGCTGTCTGTGCGTGATGGGTGTGCGTGTAGTGATGAAGGTGCGTGCACCCCGGTGAGCACCCACATGTATTAATAGCACCAACCCCATTTAGCTCCAATGTGGGCGCTGTTTCGCACGCGTTTGCTATTTAAAGTAGTCCTTTGTGTCAAATAAATCAATAGCGCATGAGACGGTACGGCTAAGAAAGGATTCTCACAACTGAGAGAGAACAGTTCTTGGAATTACGCAATATTTAGGTAATATTCCTTCGCACTGATTAGATTGGTAGGCTAATTGATTGATTTGTACATCGATTTATACATCGGTCCATCGATTGATTTGGTCACTGCATGTATGTGTTAACCAAATTAACGCAGTGCTCATGTTCTCCAATACTTGTATTTTACAGAAGTAGCCATGTTGACCCTCCTCGTGTTGTTGCCAAGAGGAAGATGGTTGCCCCTGAAAACGCCCCCTCCAAAAGGACCCCACCCATGGTGCCTGCGACTGAAGGTGACCACAGGAGAAGGAGAGTCCTCCGTCAAACCTTCGAGAAACTTCGCCGCTTGGATGATCCAGAACGTTGCATGCTGCGTTCAGTCCTATTACATAACACAACGCGACGACTCCAGCGGGAGCTCATCGAGGATGTACCCTCAGCAGCGTGGTTGGACGTCTGGAATGACCAGACAACGGAGTCCCCTTCGCGTCTCTTTAAGCACGTTCTTACGTTCAGCCGTGAACAAGAGCTGGCAGCACTCGCTGGGGAAGATCTCTCGGCTGCTTTGGAAAAGGCCTTCTTAGAACCATCGGAAAAGAAACCCCTCTCTGCTGTTCCCATCTGGAACTTTGCAGCCCACGCTGCCACCGTGACTGGACCACCGCTCATCGCTGGAAGTATCACTATGGGAACGCCTGTGGTTTCCAAGGAAACCAATGTGCCCAAGCCCACTCCTCCGCCTCCATCACCGGCGCGGATGGAACTAGAATCACTACGGACGGATCTACTTCTGACGGATTTCCCTGAGGACAATAACAATATAGGCTGCAAACCGGCCGTTCCTCACCCCTCCTCCTCACCGCCCTCTTCCTTGACTTCTGTATCCTCCACCTCCTCCTCTTCCTGCCCCTCTTCTTCCTCCTCCTCACCTATTGTGAATTCAGCCACCACCCTCGTCAATCTCTCTCATGACCTTGATTGCATGATGGCGGAGTACATGACCTGCAGCAGCCGAGCGGCGTCGTATTCGTTGTCTTGTGTCTATTTGAATGGAGATCAAACACAGAGCAACAGCCTCGTGGCTGTGCCGTGATCATAACGCACCCGATTCATAGCGCACTTGAAATGACTGCTCAAACTGAACAATTCGGGGATGTGTTATCATAAGGTTGTTTTGTCGTCTTAACGATGATGATTATTTTGAATTTATTATCAGGAATAAATTATTTTGCACGCGTTCAATATATATATATGTGTGTTTAAGTTTGTTTCTCATTTATTATATAGGTATTTTAACAGTCGCCAATTCCAGGAAATCTACAATTTAACATGTATTAAAAGCACGTTTAACGACAAAAGTTCTATTTATAGACACGCTCATGAATTCGTTTCTTCAAACGAGGACAAAGAACATAAATACATGGAGGATAATTGGGCAACTTTTTTACTTTGATATGGAAAGTAAATCATGCATCAATCATTTGAATATGTATGGCTCACACCCGTCGTTAGACCCAAGGGCCGTGCAATCAGTGTATATCGTTTGCCCATCAATTACTAGCAGTCTCTGGAGCCTATTCGCTTGGACCTAATGGGTTGAACTCCTCTCGTTAGAGAATGGGTGGACAAATTAAGAAATATATATACTAGCATACTCGTATATGTATGGTTAAGATAAAGTTTTATTGTCACCAGTAATGCTAAGTAAGATACGATGAGATAAGAGAATTTATAAGCCACATTTCCTGGCCCAATCCCTTCAAATGCATAAGAATAAATAATCATAACGGATACTAGTGCATGTAACATAATGATAATTAAAATGACTTTAAACGTGGGTTGATTGTGTTTTCGTGATTCTTTTTTAAGTTCCCATGATTTTTTGATTTTTCTTTGGCGGTTGGGGAACTTTGTCTGACGCTTGGGAGGGCATTCTTCAGGACGCGGCTGTCTGAGCTGATCGGTGGTTCTCTTGTCGTTGTCCAGCAAATAACAATAGCCATAATGCAACAATGAATAGCACAAAGGAATGCACCGTTGTAATAAAGATCCGGTAGACAGTAGTTCTGGACTTCATCCGCTAGGATTAAATTTAACAAGCGAACCATAGCGAAATACTCGAGGAGCCACATAGCTGTTTTAGCATATAAGGTCTTTGATTCTGGCACATCAAAGAGTCATCTCCCAGGCCATCACTCATATGGAATGATGTTGTATTAGGTCAAGAATGATATCGATTTCATTAATTGCCTAGTCAACTTCCAAAGTGGGAATTGGGATGAAGCAAGAGATCGCTTGCCCGGATGACATCAACAGACTCAACACAGAACAGAGCGTTATGATAACGCAACCGCAATGACTCAGGATGATTCGACGAAAATCGTAACGTACATACACACATGTCTGATAGACACGATATAAAATAAGATGACATTATAGATGTGTGAAAATATGCAATTCTACTGTTCATACGAATAAGGCTAATTAGGTAGTCTTGGCTGTCTTACAGCTCAACGAACACAGAGATGAATCCGTCAGCGAATTTCCTATCGTGCTGTTCTCTGATGCATCTCAGAACATTGAAACCAACCCTTGGCTTGTTCTATTGTGCCACATTGGGCAGCTGAGGGTGCAGTTGCCGGGGATACATTACTCGTGAGATGTCAGAAAACGTCTTTTCTTCAGGAGGGCAATTTATAGTAATAAGTGCACATGAAATATAATATAGTATCTCAAACCACGACCGGTGCATTGTGGGATAATTCCTGTAGAACTTACCGACGCTTGGAAATCCAAGTATAACTACGAAATTATCCCTCAATTAATTGGCCTCGGTAGGTTGGGAAACAAGGATTAATCAACCGAAACATTCATAATGACTGTCTCATGAGCGAAACGAGTTTTGCGGCAAGTAACGCAGGTTAACTTGCTGTTTGCAGGTTCTTCGGGATTGTCATCAAATTATGAGCACCCATGGTTCCTATAGAACCCATAGTTCCTGACCGGAATGCAACACAACCTGCGTTTACTTACTCCATAACAATATCTGACAAAGGCACAATGCATACTACACGTAGTAATTAATATATCTTGAGCGCCATACAAACCTGATCCTGCGAAATGGGTGATGCGCATTTTGTATTTCCAATATGAGCCCAAGGACTGTGGCCAAAGATGCCGTCGCGTGATCAAAGTCCCAAGTCTGCGCCTCGTGACTATCACGGCAGCCTGTATAAGAAAGGCAACAATCGCTCGCCGACTTGGATCAAACATTTGCAATGATGATGTGGGAGAGTGGAGGACCAAGTACCTGGATATCCTCGTCGAACAGTGGTTGCATTGGGGTCGGTCGACTTGGATGATTCAGTGTTGGCAGGATGCCCAATTGTCACCATTAGATAGTTTGGATGGCCCGGTTTTAGGTCACCGCCGGGACTGTTATCGATAACGGGTTTTGCAATGGAAAGGGATGTATGGTGGGAACTCACACTCCCGGAGTATAGTTGACGCGTTCCGAATCCACCGAAATCAATGCCTTCTTTGGGTAGAGACCAAAAAAGAAAATGAGTGAAAACCGATTGCACAAAAGGCGCTGAAGAACTCTTCTATGGGCTATTGGGAAATGGTCCAGCTCAAAGACAAATTGAGTTACTGCTTCTTGAGATTCATCAAATGGGCGTGTTACACGTATGCATATAATAACAAACAAATACCTTAATTATATCAATAAGATCTCCATGCCTAGGACACGGACAAAAGTAAAACAAAGAGTCACTTGGACATAAGTATACCATATGTCCTATAACGCATGTCAGGCTCAGTGAGATAACACGCTGCATAAATTATGTATTTGGCGTAGCATATAAAGAAGAAGCATCGCTGAGAATCTCCCAGCGCATTGTGCTGTCAATCGTTGAAGGACGATGTAGAATGAAATTGACATGAGCTGTCAAGTGGAACGAAGTGTGACCATTCCTGGAGAACTTCACACATAAATTTATAGGAGCTTTTCAGCGGAGGCAGCAAACTAATGCAAAGCAGGTCAGTTGAAAAAATGCCACATCAAGAGGCTTGATACAAGTTCATTCGGATGTGTAAGGGTGTAATAATATATGTTCCTTTGCATAGGTGATTTCGCTTGGTGTGTAGGAGTTATTTTAACTTGTTAGTAAGTTATAATTTCTCCAAGGCGAAAATCACCAGTTTCTAGTGGCATTTTATTATTATTAATGCTCCTCAATGTGTATACTTTTGATAACCCTTTATTCACATATTATATAACATTCTAGCTCTGTGTGATTAATCGTGCATGTATTTTAAGGGCAGAAAGTATGTATGAACTCCTGCGCAAGTTCCAATATACCATAGTTAGGTTATTTTTCTCGCTTTCTAAGTAATTGGATCAAAGTTCATATAAATATTTTGACATAAATCGCTCTGGCTGGCATGCGTTTGATACCAAAGCGAGCTATATATGCCTATAATTATTACAATATTCACGAAAATTATTTGTTTTCAGCTCCCAAAATTATTAAACTGACTCTTAAATTCCGTGATGAACACACAAATGATGAGATATACACGTACACTTTCTTTCAAAATAGGCAGTATATAAATCCCGTCTATATCCAGAACATTAATTATGTCACAATTGTATGTGGCCATATTCTAATTAACTATACAAATGAGACTCCCTTAACACCAAGGTCTGACTGTATGTATTATGAACACAGTATATTATTATTGGGTTTTATTGCAAACGTCGTCCGTCATATTAATATAATTGTTGAATTTCCTCCCAGATACAACGCCATGGAGGAGTGACGAGTGAACATCCACAAAGATGGCCAAGGATTCCATCTCAGGTTGCTATAATCTTATCTTATATCAATTACATAATCCCAGTTCATCAGGAATCGCTTGTAACGACACTCGCAGATTCATCTGTGATGGAGACCTCCGTATTCGCTGTGCATTGGTCTGCGATGGCTACATTGATTGCCTCGATGGACAGGATGAAGCTTATTGTCACATTGTACCCCGTAAGTATAACATACATGTTTGTGATTCACCTTACTCCATATTCAAATATAACCCACATTTGAATCTCTTTTGAACATCCGAACATACCCTCTTTTTTATTTCCATTTCAAAACACACACAAAAGTGAGTAATTAAAAGTCAATCAGCAATCTGATATCTCTTATAACATTATGTTTATAGGGGCGGTCAAGAAACCCAATTTGGACTTTTTTTGCTATCCCATATCATTAATACGATGAGTCCAATTCTTACAACTTACAATTCGTTAATAACACCTTTTCCCAATGCAATGGTTACATGCACTCACACAAAAGTGGTGTCTCGAGAAGTTCAGAAGAGATGCCGTGCTGTGTTTTACAGTATTTGACTTCAAATATAGCTGTAAATATATAATAATTATCATGCTTATTTAGGTTACGCTGTCTTGAATGAGTTATTATTACGTACAGGTAATAGCTAATAAGTAGATATGCATATACGTAATCCTTAATTATTTAGGCCTATAGATGCATACATCTAGACTTGCTTAGGGATATAGCCTCCTATAGCTATATAAGAACTCTATATTCGCACAAAGCCAAGTGACAAAAAGATGCTTCTTCGAAATGTTGTGAAAATCCGACCCGTTCTCGCTCGAACTCTTCCCTGGAAGGGGTCACATTTCTCTTTTATTAATATGAAGAAAGATCTTTGTTTTTATATCAAGGCATTGCAATTGTATGTCAATTATGCAATGTTTTGTGAATTGAAATTAAGGATAATTTTTGAATATTCAATTGTCAATTAATAATTGGATTAGCATTTGAGTTTGTATAAAAACTATCCACGAACTGATCTTCCTAATAGAATTTTGTATGGTGAAGTATAGGGCCTGTATGTAAAACCAATCAGTGTTTGTAGTTCAATGCCGTACAGACATATACAGAGTGGGCCGAAAGTAGTCTTATCTACTCCATGTTAAAGATCTAAATGCTTTTCAATGGCGCTGCGCATTTCCGTACAAAACAGATCGTAGTGTGTTTAACATTCATGCTGCTATTCCGATCATCTACATTTCAATTTCATCAACATTTATGCCGATGTAGCTCAATTAATAGTACACTCAATATTTCGTAATATTTCCACTTTTGGCGGCAAACAAGGCCCCAGACCATGGGTGAATTTCATTGAACGCATAATAAGGGATCACTCTCGTGCTATTGTTTTGTTTGAATGAGAGTGCTATTGTTGTGACAGTAGCACTAATGTTTATCTCCTAAAATCAAAACAAATTAGTCTGTATTGAAGCACCTTACAAGAGATTACATTTCTTAATGCTCGTTCAGGGGCTCATCTCATCTTGCTCTCTTCGCGATCACTCACCACTGCATTAAAATTCCTCCCCTTATCCAAAATAATCTTGCATTTGATTTCTCTGCATAAACGGGCACAAAATAACACGGGTCAATCCATACCAGGTAAATTTGTTTGGAATAATTGATGCATTTTAGCAAATTTCAGGTTTTTGTTTTTAACATGGCGTAGACTACTTTTGGCCCACTCTGTATAAGGTTAGGAAGGAAAAACACCGCTGATGGCGCGCACTCTTTAACCTATACATCCGATAAAACGGTGGGAAAGAGAGAAAATTAAAACCTCTAGAATACTTAAAGGAATGTGACGTCACGACACGCGCCAGCATAGAACGACCTTCACCTCGAAACAGCAGGAGATCCAACATTGAAATGTTAATAACCCAAAGCCGCTTCCTCTAACCTCATATCTTGCTCAGATGGAAGTATTCCCCGCAGCGCACTTTTAAACATACCTCCAAATATAGGGTCCATCCCAAATCCAAAATCATTGCTCATAACATATTTGCAAGCAGAATTACAATTTCGTTTCTATTCCAGCGAATCAGAAATACCAGGAGGCCGGTGATTCAAATATTAAGTCGACCCTGCATGTTTCCATGTCGACAACTCCGGTGATACCTGTCGCTCCCGAACCTCTGTCTCGAAGCCTCAGTTCGCATGCGGGAGCCATTGCTGCCAGCGTCAGTGGACTCCTCTCTGTGCTCATCATTGTGGCAATGGTGCTTGTCCTGCTTAAATGCTGGAAAAATATGGCCAAACGAAACGCTGACAAGTGTAAGTTTACGCAACGTGTACTCAGATTGGCCCCAGGGTACTACGAGTATCCCCTCTGTTATGTACGTAACTAATATGTACTCTTTCACAAAATCTGTATGAAGAAATAATTATCATCCGGTCTCATACATGGATATCTGACTATCTGGCCCTACTATACGTGAATATAGAGTAAATATCTATTGTTCTTTGGGTACTTCAGGTTATCGTGACCCCCTTTAACTACAAAACACTTACGCCCTAGTTCCAGTTCTTTCTTTACACCGCCCCCCCCCCCTCAATCTCCTCCAGGAAAGAAAAAGAAAATACATTGCAATAAATAATAAAAAGTGCGATGTATAGCTCAGCAAGACTCGTGAGCTAATGATCCCTGAAAAAGAGCACCTCGCGCGAACGTTTTCACGTCGCAGAGCTCAGATTCGTAGAAAATGGTGTCCTGTGTTGACAAAGGTAGGGCTTATGAAGAGAGGAATTTAATCGTCATTTTGCATCGCAGTAAGGTTCCATTAAGGCACTTAGGGGCTGAGGTGACGCCGGCACGTGTATGGCCTTAGATCTCTTATAGCCAGGGTTATGGCGGTGAACTATACATGCTGCCAAGGGTTAGAATATTGTGTTTGACTTAATTATTTCCTCTCTCAGATTTTCCGCCCAACCGTCGGCCCAGTGCAGCAGAACCTGCAGTTCACGTGACCAATGTCAAAGGGCACAATGTCCAATTCTGCGCCCCTTCATCGCAATCAAACCGATTCTGTGCCTGCAGTGATGCCAGCCTTGATAGCGGACGAGGTAGTCTTGTTCCTGGTCCCGGGTCCACCAGTGCCACCAGTGCTGAGGGTGAAGAACAGGGTGCCTGGGAGGATGGTCCAGAATACGAGGTGATCGAAGAGACTTGAAATAGCTGATATTACCTCAATGTACTGATCGACACTTCGAAAACAGGGTTTAGTATTTAATGTTATTCATATCAAGCCAATATCTTATTTTTGCAGTTGTTACAATATAAATAAATGCCATGTCTTTTGTTCATGTTTTCACCGCGTCTTCTGCCTCGCTTGCTTCAAAGTCAACGGAGATGGGGGCATTAAGCTCGAAATTCACATCTGATCCCCCGTCAAGTGCTCGCATGCCCTTCCGACGTCTTCCTTTGTGGGATATCCGCTTCAGTTTAGACGTTTTTCGTGGAATTTTGCGCTCCACAGTGGACACTTGAGCCCAGAAGCATGGTGACTCTCTTTTGCAAATGCATTTAGTCCATTTGAGGGATATTGCTAAGATATATAGGGGGATGGAAGTAGAATGTTCAATCTACGGCATAATCATGCAAGTCATTCCGAGAGCAACTATGTACGTTGGATAATTATTGCACAAACGTCTGTACTGCATTGGATATGTGAGTCGAGAACCTGGCTCATCCAACGGAGAGTAATCTCATTTGCGGCACTCGTTATTACATATGTGCTACGGCGATTCCATGGTTCAACTCATGGACTTTGTTGTGATGGGTACATGTATACGTTTTGTACTGGATTACACTGAGTGTTGCAGCCGTTTTAAGAACGCACATTCCAACTAATAACGACTTCCCAGAGTAGCGACTCGAATGAAGGCATGTTTGGCAAAATTATTCTTCTGTCAAATGGTTATGCAATTGGGATGGAGGCAAAAAGAGGGGGTACATGCCTTTAAGAATAATGAGAACCAGTTTATTTTTAATATCAAACGCACAACTTTTATTTTATTTTGAACTTCCAAATAAAAAGCTTTAAAACTAATAATAGTGAATCGGGTAGGAGAGATCTTCAATGAACACAGTGCTATAATACAATGGAATGCTGAATCCTCTGGTCATTCTCAATAACTCGGTTCAGTACCGCCTCCAGATTCTGGAAAAAAATAACGAAATTGATCAAAACAATACAAATATTATTTTAGAATTCTTTAAATACAAAGAAAGACACACGTACGCCCATAAGGTCCTCCGTATCTCTGTGTGAATTTGCCAGTGTCGCGCATGGGACCCCCAGCAGTGTTGGCTCCTCCCCAGGAGGCGTCCTGGCCGCCTGTGTTCCATGAGGCAGTGGCGCCATTGCTGTACCAGCCCTGTGATCCATCCGTCCACTCACTGTCGCCGCTCCACTGCTCAGTGCTCTCTCCATATCCGCTCTGGTCACCCCACCCTCCTCCTCCTCCTCCATTTCCCCAACTTGACTGTCCACCGTATGAGGGAGGAGGGGCTCCTCCATACCCTCCTCGCCCTCTTCCCCTGCCACGTCCTCCGCCTCCACCTCCTCCTCGGCCCCAGCTGCCTCCTCCCCTTCCCCCTCCTCCTCCACCCCCTCTTCCCATTGATCCACCTCCTCCTGAAGTCATAAAAACAAGCCATCAGTGCAATCATTATTTCAATGCAGATTCACAACTTACGCTGTTGGCTCATTTCCTGCTTGCTTAGAGCCTTTTTGGCTTCGCATCTGCGGCCATCAATCATGTGATAGTGAATCAAGCTCACTTTATCAACGGGATCACTGTCATTGAAGGTGACGTAGGCAAAACCTCGTCCAAGACCAGATTTCTGATCCAGAGGGCAGTCAACATCACTGACTCCCCCAAACTGCTCAAAGAAAGCCTGAATGCTTTCTTTCGTGGTGTTTCGACTGAGGCCTCCGACAAAGATTTTCTTCACAGTCTGGGATGTTGTCTCCTCCTGGAAAGAATAACCCAATTTTCATCAGCATGAACGAGAATCTGTAGACTGGGTACGTACTCCTTTAGGGGTGGCTCGTTTAGTGTCAACTGTTTTGCCATCAAGAACGTGGGGACGAGAAGCTTGTGCAATATCAACGATTGCGGAACTGCTATAAACAACAAATCCAAAACAACGTGACCTGGAAAATAAACAAGAATATAATTAATGCAGCTTGGGGTACCGATTATTCCGAGAATGCTCGATTTAGAAATATACAAACCTTCCAGTGGAGTCCTTAAGCACAACACAGTCTTCGATGGTTCCGAATGCGGAGAAGTACTCACGCAGAGACTCATCAGTCGTGCTGATGTTTAAACCACCAATGAACAGCTTTCTCATCTGCTCAGGTTCATTGCCCTCAGTATATGTAGGCTGAAATCAAAAAAAGATGATCAGTCAAGAGACACAGAAATCAGACAGGGAGAATTCCAGTTTTCCTGAACTGGTAATTTTCCAGTTTGACAGCCATGGGAGCAATTATGCAGCAAAAGTTAATAGCAAAGAGAACTTCAAGCTGAGACATTTCACTGTTGTTCGTATAATACAATAGGAAATTAGGAATTACAATATTATACCGGAAAGTCGGCAAACATAATTCTTAACCAAAGAAACGTGATACCTGGAGTACAAATATATATAATACAACAGTCAGGAATATTTCCAATTTTCAGAATAAATAACTGGCTACTGTCAAAATTACTAACCAGTGCTAAGGCAAGATAACTCTAGATCAATGAAATTTTGCTAAAAATAACTGTAATAACAAAATTTACCAAACAAATAAAATACACGTACTCTTGTTGTGAATACGTAACGTAACATTTAGACATGCAATATAACGCAAATGAACTATTGGACAGGAGAGAAATGCTGAATGAAATGATTAATCCTTGGATAAGGACAACTCATACTAAGTTCCACTCAAGAGAGAATGACTCTTCTGAATCCTCTCAACATTCTCCTAGAGCTATGTGAACATGAAAATAGAAGCAAATAAGCCATCGACCTGGAAGATCTATTCCTGATTACCAAGGGTATTCAGCCAGCACAGTAGCACATTAGTGATACTAATTGTACCATAGAATACAAAGTAGCACAGTGCCACTCCATTGTACGACACTTGGATGTGCTGAGATCATTGGTGAATCACTGACTGCACGTGATCTGAATGGGGGAATCCTCCCTCAATTAAAAGCAAAATTAACATCAAGATGGATTCGATTTAACCCTACTTCAAATATACTCTACCTGGGAGAACATCTGCAAATATATATATATATATTTGGAATGTGAAGTATTCCACAGAATATCTCATAATAAGTGCAACATCCTAGATGATGCGTAACATACCTGAGCTGCAACTGATTCCGTTTTGATGCCTGCTGCAGAATCTGAAACCAAACTAGACTATCAGCCGCCTACGACGGCGCTATGTGTGCAAAAAAAGGGTGAAAACGTCTAAATGATAACTCTAGTTACTTTACATATAGAACAAATACCGTAGAGCTGGGAGCCAAGGTCAACTTACATGACAAAAATATATTATATATAATTTAAATAAAAACTCCCAAATCTACAATACCTTTCTGATATTCAGCAGAAATAGATAATGGAATATAATAAATTCTGGCCAGATATAACTATTTACATTTGATCTTCTAGTATATTTGGTATACTAAGTTGTAGGAATATATCATAATAGCATCACTATATACCAGATGACACATAAAAATTGTAACGCTCATAGATGAGCAAAGTCTATCGAATCTAGAAACAGCCAAACTAACGTGATTGCGAGTTCTTCAGTTGTGAATTCTCTTCTTCCAGTTTGGCGATTTTCTCATCCTTCTCCTTCAAGGTGCCTTGGAGGTCAAGGATCCTCCTCTCAAACATGTCCTGCATGCTCTTGTACTGGGTCAGCTGAAATTAACATTCAATGTCATCCACACAAGTCAGAACAATGAAAGTTAGGAAGTTAAAATTAAAATAGCTCTAATTACAATGTTACACGAAATAGAGATTGAGTAGGGGTTAAAGGAAAGCATAGCAAACCTGTTCTTGCATGGACGCCATATCTAGTTCACTGGAAGAGAAAAAGGTACAATTCAACCAGTATTCGATATAATTGATCATACTGAGAAAAATGTCATTCATAGACATAGCTACCACATGAATGCTTCACGTCAAATGCAAGGCGATTATGATTTAAATCCGGAATTGAAATTTTTACAAATACACAATTCTCACCTTTCCTCTGCCATTATGCACCCTTAAGATTTCGTCCGAACTGAAACAGATGAAATAAACGTGAATATCCCTTCAATTGATTATGGAAGAGCTTCACACATAAGATTATAATATATTTAAGGATAAGATACACAAAACAAACTAGACCATAATACACATAATTTCAATCAAGTTGCAGAGTTGACGTTATGATGTTGGTGATCACTGTTTTGATGCGACTTATGTGAAAGATAGAAACCTGAGGTCAGCACCTTGAGCTTACTCTTAATTCAAAAGTCCCAGGCAACCCAAAAGCTCACAAATCATTATCCTGTGCACAAAAAAAGTTATGCGCACCACCCGGCCTTTGATAACGCAGTTGAGTGACTAAAAGTGCTCAGCCGTGAGACACTAATCCACTACCTTAACTCAGCTAGATGTAATACGACACAGTAAGAAAAAATACGAGAAATGCCCCAAGAGTAGCGCCAAGATAATGAAGATAAAAAAAGGAAAAAAAAAAAAAAAAAAAAAAAGATAAATAACAATTAAAAATACAAGTTTCAAAGAATCTATATCGGTGTAATGGTATTATAGGAAAATATTTATGCAGATGAAGAACAATACACTGCTCGAGAATCTACCAATACAGAAAAATATTCGCGAACGCACTAAGACAGACCTACGAAATTGTGAATGGAAAGTACTCTTTTATCGCTCACCGCGTTCACGAAATTTCAAAACATATACGCATTCAGGGAAGCAATGCGTGCTGTAATGAACATGTACGTAATTTATTTTATTAAAATACTTGTTTTTTAGCTTACGCGGAGAGCAAAAACACGAATTACCTGCGAATAAAAGCGTTTGTCTTCAGGTGAAATCCGGCGAGGAAGCGTTCGGTTGAAACGTTATGGTGTTAAAGGAAGTGCGTTATGATCACGCTCACAAATAACGTTATGAAAGCTTCGCGCCAAATCGGCGTTCTTGACTTCTAGTGAAGTATGTTAGCTCCCGAATATTTGGGTTTTGGGTTTGGTACCTTCTTCATAAAATACAGGATCATTCAGCTAAAGTACTCCACTATTCTCGTCGGCTCAGCTCGCCTAGGGATCCTATAATAATATGTGAGGGTCCAAGGCAAAACAGGTCACATGGGTCATGATAAAACTTTTGGGTTAAAGGCACCATCGGACAGCTGACATTCTCCTGAGTATTTTGGTGCAAAAATCATGTAGATATCTCAAGGGGTTGCAAAGTTACAGCGTTTTGAAGTCCAAAACTTCAAAAATCAGCATTCCGAGAAATTTGTGATTGAAAGTCTAGATTAATATTACTAATATTCTTTTAGGCATATTTCAGACCATAGGTATCATATCATGATGAAATTTGATATGCCTGTTCTCTTCATCTTGGTGCCTATTACAGACAAGTTTCATCAAGATTAAGCTTTGGCAAAAAAAGTTACAATATATTACACTATTTTAAATAAAGAAAAAAAAAAATTAAAAAAAAATCACAGAATCCGAACTAAATAATTTATTTGATATTCAAGCTACAGTAAGAACAATTAAATTTGATTCTCCTGGCGTGGAGGTGGAGGTGAAGGAGGAGGTGGTGGTGGAGGAGGAGGAGGAGGAGGTGGAGGAGGCATGTCATTATCAGGCCTTGCATCGGAACTGAAAACAAAAAAGAGCATAATGTAGTGAATATGCAAACAACAATTGAATTTTATTATTAGTATAAGAATTTCTAGAAGCTCTATTCGTCCTCTTTAAAGATGGCTTAATTAGAGGGTAGAGGTGCAGGTGTCCCTTATCCTCGTCACTGGTAGCGCCAACAGCACACTCAACACATACCCATGAATAAACTTGAAGGCGGAGATGCAAATTAGCTGCCCCTCATGCATGTAGATAGTTCTTAGGTGCTCACTCTTCTTCTGGCGCTTCAGCTTCGAACTGCACGTCATATCGGACAGTTTGATTCCAGCAGCAACCAGTCGGAGGAGCATCATATTCTGTTCACCTGGTTGCAGACTTAGGTTGAAAAAAATATCAGTAGGAATAGCTAACTTACAATATGGATAGGCAGCCATGTCCATTTTCATGTTGGCCATCTCTTGAGTCTTCAGGTGTGAATAGCTGGCGGCAGGGACCATTTCAGTAGTGCTGGCAACTGCATCTGGAGAAAGAAATTGTACATAAGTCTTGTGCACAACTGAATCAAACTAACTAAGCATCCCAGTAAGAGTAAAATGCACATCTGGGTTGATTGCCACTGGCGCCTGCCATAAATACTATCATTACTACTACAACTAACAATGATAATAATAATAATATTAGTATTATTATTAATATTTATATTAATAATTATGTGTTGCTTTACCATAATAATAATTAATATAATAGGCCTTTTAATAGTAGTAATAATAATGATAATATTTTATGTTGCTTGAGTTTTAAAATATGCAAATCTGTTCCTAAGCGAGTTCAAAACAGCATGCATGCAGGTGAAAAGATATATACTACTACTAGTATACAACACAGTGAGTGCACTAAGTTCATCTTCATCATCCATGACTTACATCAAAACAACATGAGCCCTTCAGATTTCTTTAGTTTAAGTACACATGTAATTGAGGGAAATTACACTGTAAGTCCTCGTAACATTGAATGCTTGATAGATCCGAGATCGCAAGTGAGCGATATTGAGTGATGGACATGTGAATCATAACGTGCAATTAATGGCGTTATGATGCCCACCGTCATAATGTATAGCTTTATTCTAGCTTTTCCAACTTTATTATGCTGTATATAACAACACTTTTATGCCACCCATGCCCACAAAATACCCTCAATTATGTTAGCGTGATGTTAAGACAGATGCACCCCGTAAGCTCAAAGTTTCAGTCAAAGTGCTTTAACCCGAAACCCGATTGGATGCACTCGAGAAGTCGCCATTTTGTTTTCCATGGCACGCGGTTTCAGCGGCTTTCCTCAGTATAATGTATAATAATAATTAGCAAGAAGGCTGTAACTATTTTTAACGCATAATTCGATAATAAGTTTAGAACTCTTTCCAACCCTCCGCGGATATTTCCGTGATTCGACCCATCAAGGATTAGTGCGCAGCCGGAAATCCAGAATCGTCACCGATCGTGAGAACTGACGATATAAATTGTAGAATTGTATTAATTACTCCCAGATTTTACAAGATATTCAGGTCGGTAACGTTTTATCACCGATTATTAAACTTATCTAGTGTACTTTCTGGTAAATTGAAGGCTTTAAAGTAAAAAAAAAAGTATGTTTCCCGGAACATCCGTTGACGGTTGCCATGGATAGGAGATGTACACAACCTTTGTTTACATAACTAGTTCCGCTGGAAGACTTCATCATAACTCTGTTGGTCTTCGTTGTGATAAGACATGTTTTCGAAGTATTGTTCATGTATTATTTGCATGGATATAATTGTTATATAACCATTCATATTCCATGGAATATTATATTGTGATTGGATTATTTCATTCAACTATTTGGATTAAATTGTGTTCAACCAATAAATTGAATTCAGAATTGGATTAATTGAACAAGATCCATACTCAACAATGGATAAGAAATCCAAGGCCGCGCGGCCAATAGATGGATATAGTTCATGGTGTGGATAGAATCCTGCTCTCAGGCAGGCCACTGGGATATCTGATCCATGCGACTCTCTTTGAGGCGCTCCAGGAGGAGCCAGGAGTCGCTACGATATAGTGGAGTCACACAACTGTGGCTGCCATGAGCGAGATTGATGAGGCTGTGATAGAGCAGTTTAATGCCTTTGGTTGCCGGATATATTTATTGTTTATTTATTTCTTAATTTATTTCTTATACTTATTTATTTATTTTTCATTCATTTATTTATTTATTTATTTATTTATTATCCTTTTTATTTTATTAATATTATTTTTTCCTCTCCGGCAACCAATTGGCTGAACAGCCAATCACAGCCTCACTTTCTCGTCGGTGACCACAGATTGGAGACTCCACGCCATCGTAGCCACTCCTCACTGAGACAGTCCCATGGACTGGTCAGACATCCAACGGCCCCCTGCTAGCAGGGATTACGCACACCCTGGACTCAGTAGACACCCTTTGGCTTTTAGGTACCCTCTGTGGCATGCCACCCTGCTGGTAACATAGCCACAAGGTACGCGCTTAAACTTAAATAGGTAGCCTAATAAATGCACTATAGTTAGTTCTGCACATGAGCGCATAAGCCATTAGCCGGGCGGCCCTAGTGCAGAGGGACCCGGGGGTTCAGGGTGGTTGAGTCCAGGTATCGGAATTCTGTGTGGTCTGAACAACTGCATCAAGAAGGTGTGAATGCATGTTTTAAACCTCTACCTTTAGAAATACATCATAGTAATTTTTATTTAAACAATTAAACTGGTTCCCATGGAAACAAAATTATTAACGAAAAGGGTGGACTATATTACATAACCAATTTACAGTGGTACTAGTACATGAAGTATTCGTCAAGCCACGTGGCCCTTTTAATGTTTTGATCAGCTGATCGCCATGACCCACTGAATAAGAGTAGGTTTCGAAGCTGGTCGTGGTGGCGCTTCAACACACGCAAATACGCGCACTGCGTAGTTTTGCGCGCCAGCCTTGGTAACAACGGCTGGTACCGAGCCCTGGGTTGTCGATGACTCGGGCGGCTTGTGAAGTAAAGCATAGACGGCGGTGCCCAGTGGGAATTTGGGCAATGAATTTGAGGCGCTCATCGGGTGTGCCTCAGCCTGCCTTCGCTGTGCCACTTGTTTGGGCGACAGGACGAGACCATCCAGGCGGGTCCTTATCTGTCTGTTGTTAAGTACTGTAATTCGCTGGGCGAATAACTGGTGGCTGGCTGTAGGCGTACGGCGATACATGTACTGCATTAGGAAAGCTGTCAACGCTTCACGTAGAGGTGGCTTGGCTTTCTCCATGGCACTCTTGAACGTTCCCACCATCCGCTCTGCGCTGCTCCGTTCGTCGCAGGGTGGTAGGGCGGCCCAGAGAGACGTAAGATACCCCGATCACGACACCAGTCTTGAAATTCCTCTGAAGTGAAAAAGAGGTAGCATTATCCGTCACTATGGACAATGGATAACCGAAATGAGCAAAATCATTCTCCGGTAGATCGATTGTTGACCTCGATGGTGTAGATGAAGTTTAATGAATACATGGGTATTTTGAGTAGGCATCGATAACGATGACCCCGTTGAATCCCAGGAAATTCACCGCATGGTCGACATGTACCCTCGTCCATGGTTTTTCTGGTACGGTCCAGGGATGCACTTCTAGCGGGCTCAACCAATCAGTAAGCGAGCTGGTTCATTTACATATATTTTAGGTCAAACTACACATCATAGTCATGACATAGTGGTTCTATTTTAAGCTTTCTGCTTCTGTCATTTTATTTAATACGTGACATCGGACTGCATTATAATAAAGTTCCCTTGCAGATCTTCTCGTTGATATAAAATATGGTGGGTTTTGCCGAAAAACTACTGGCGATCCGGGGGGTCAAAAACCGTGATAATCGGCCATTGTTTCGGACTTTTTTCTATAATGCCTTGAGGGTGCTGTCGGAAAATATTTTATTTGAGGCACTTAGGATGTTAATTCATGCCTAAAACTTCGGGACATGGTGCACGGATGATTTATGAAGGCTCTGAGCCCAAAACCTGAAAACCGCTTACAATCACCCCACATGATATTTTTCGCTCATAGCTCGCTTTCGCAATTTGCGACTTGTGACCGGTTTTGCCGTGGACGCTCATATATGTGAATGTTCAGTTGAAATCATTTGGTCAAAAACTTTACCTACAATGATGCTACGGGCTATATTTGATCAAGCTGACACTTAAAGGTTTTCTTTATTTTTTTTTTTTAGATTGGTATTGATACAGACATAAGCAATTGCTTTGGAACACATGTATGTGATATCATAGGGTTGAATAGAAAAATAACAAATGAATAAAAAAAAAGTGTCACCACCATGAGTAATGTGATTAAGCATGAAGTTATCCTTACAATCGGATTTGTCCTTTATTGACTAATAGCCGTTTGAACACTCTGAGCTGTGAATTGATGAGAACTATAACAAAAAACTTGGTCACAAACATTTTGAACAGATATTTTGAAAAGAGAGATTAACTCATTCATTGAATCACGGTCATAATCGACATTATTATACAGTTCATCATTTTATTATTATTATTATTATTATTATTATTATTATTATTTTTTTTTTTTTTTAATTATTATTATATTATTATTATTATTATTATTATTATTATTATTATTATTATTATTATTATTATTATTATTATTATTATTATTATTATTATTATTATTATTATTATTATTATTATTATTATTATTATTATTATTATTATTATTATTATTATTATTATTATTATTATTATTATTATTATTATTATTATTATTATTATTATTATTATTATTATTATTATTATTATTATCATTATTATTATTTATTTTTTGTGTGTGCAAATAACTCACATGCATTGTTAGTATATTTTACATCATCCATTTTATCTGTGCTATTTCTCTTCTTGTTTCTAATTCTTCTAACCTCCCTCCGCAGATTACGACACGAAATATAATTGTGATTACACAATACTTCCTTAAGGTTGAGTCTCATGATGAAAGGTGAATGGTTAGATAGATTATCATCAACACAGACGAATATATGTCCACAAATCCTTCTTTAAAGATTATCAGACACGATAAATGATCTATAGTTGAAAATGAATCCAAATTTCAAATGTATAAACAACTTGATAAATAACGTGATCAGCTGAGCTTGATCCAATTAAAGCTCAACAACCATGAGCACATCCTCAAAAGATTAACCTGCTGGATGCCGATATGTTTCATCGCCATCGTCGTGGCCACACTCCATATAGTGGCCCCATATATATAGGGACCGCTGCTGAGGCAGACTTATTAATGTGACCCAGACCACTGGGAACGAACTTGGTCGGATTAATGAGGGTCCACTGTATTACAATGATGATATTACAATTAGATAAAATAATTTGCTATATGCAGGGAGACTGGCACTGAGTTCCCGAAGGAAAAAAAAAAATATATATGTAATTTTATATAATTATTTCAGAAATTTTGTTTGTAAATGTACGTTAAAACTGTGCTAAGAATATCGGAGAAAAAAAAAAAAAAAAAAAAAAAAAAAGGCAAAAATAAGAAAAGAACTACAAGGAACTACCAGTGGCAAAAATAAATCTCAAAATAAGAATGCAGATAAAGTGGTGATGATTAGGGAAGGGGAGAAAAGGAGAAAAGGGGTAGGGGAAGGGAAGAGAGGATAATAGGCCTAATAGCGAAATAAACAGTCATAAAATTGAAGAAGAAAATGAAAAAAAAAAAAATGAAAAAAAAAAGGAAAAAAAAAAAGGAAAAGAATAAACAGCTCTGCGAGGGTTACCCACCCGGTCTACAAGGCTATTTCTGCAGGAATATAGCATTGCACATTAGTGCTACTGTCATAACAATAGCATTCTCAAGCCCTTCAATAAAACCTATCCATGGTCCGGGGCCCTGATTGCCGTTAAAAGTGGATATATGGCGGAATAATGAGTGAGCTCTATCAATTGAGTTAAATCGGCATAAATGATGAGGGAATTGGAATAGGAATGTTAGGAATAGCAGCATGACTGGTTAGACTAACAATACCATGTATTTTAATTTATTTCTCTTATTTTTATGTGATTTTAACACTGCGATCTGTTTTGTAACACTTTCTCAGAAATGCATAGCACCATTGAAAAGCATCGAGTTTTTAACATGGAGTAGACAGACTACTTTTAGTCCACTCTGTATACTTCACTTCTGTGTTTTCTGTTTTCTGTTCTGTTTTCTTCTCTATAATTAGCCCTAAACAAGCTTATCTATGTGTGACTCAATTATGCAATCAATTGCGATGACATACAGTAATCGTATATCGAGGTTCTTGTCTGCTTTCGTAAAATCCGACGACTGATGAGGAGCATAATTATAAGATGTGTCTGTCATTTACTGAATCGACTATAAAATAATGCAGTATATGCATCCCTTTCTCCGTCTGTTACTACAGTAGTACATCGTATACGATTGAAGGTTATGTTTCCAGGAGAATAAAGAGGGCATTGAACTGCTTATGTGGCTGCCGGTGGTGCGTAATATCGGAAATGAGAGCCGGATTGTGGAGATGCCGGATAAGGCAAGAGTTCGGATAAACGAGATACGACTGTAATCGATAGCATAACTCTGCGTGCAAACGATTTTAAGTAGTCTGATCTATGTCGATGTTCGATTCCTGGATATCAATCAGAATATTTTGACCTAAGAAGCGGCATCAATAATCAATAGAATAGAATCAATCCATCGCTGCATGGATCAATTAAGCACACGGAATGAGAACCCGATCACAAATTCGGTGTTTCTCGTTCAGTGAATCCAGCAGTGAATATATTAATGAGCAGGGAGAGGGGATCGGGGGCTGGCATTCGGGTGATTTACTCTGTGGCTGCGTTCCAAGGAGGATCGATCAGTTTCGAAGCATTTGAAGCGTGACGCATTAACAGGTGGATGAAGCATGGAAAGGGAAGATCCGGTCCGGACTAAGCCGCCCCCTGGGATAAGCCGGATATCTCCGATGAATCCGGTTCTCCAGTTGACTTTATCCATTCCACTTGCAAACGCCAATCCGGGGAGTAGTCAACTGCCCAGTCCGCATTCGCCCATCAGTCCACTGCCGTCTTCACCCAGTTGGAAGGCAGTAAAACCCGGATATGGAATCCCCTCCGAGGATCCGGAGACGCAGCAGGCGTCCGTGCAAATAGAGAGAAGAGTGCAGTTTCATAGCAACAGAGAACTGGATTTCAAGGATTATATTCCGTTCATGTCGAAACCTGTGGCGTTTGTTTGTTTTCTGTTCAATGTCGTCTGCCCAGGACTAGGTAAGATGCATTCCTCCACACATATGCACTGGCACAGCATGCCTCCGTTGAGATCATGGATGAATTTATAGGCCTGGCAGTCATATTGGTCAATCAAAGATCAGATATAGAACAACGCTTCGGGATATCTTTAGCGATGGCCTAGTGCCCTAGTGTGCGTAGAATCGATCAACTCCTGCTCAGGGTTCAGCGCGCATGTGGTAGGCCCGATTCGCTCTAACCATAGCAACATGAATACAAGGCGACCACCTAGAAATTTAATTCTAAAGGTCTAATTTGATTTAGATATATAGTGACCACATATCCGTGCAAATATTACGCGTTTCGAAATATCACGAGTTTTTTTTGGTTTTTTTTTGTTTGTTTGTTTGTTTGTTTGTTTGTTTGTTTGTTTTTTTTTTTTTTTTTTGTTTTTTTTTTTATGTATATTATTCAAATTCGTGAACAAAATCACATGAATGTGAAGGAGGCGAAGCCTATAAAACACACATTCAAGAAAAGTAAAAGAAATAGCAGTAGTAAACTGAAACTTATAAAAGAACACATTAGTGATAAAAACCATGACAGCGACAGATCGATGTTAAAAGACATGTGTTGTTAATATCATAGTTTAAAAGTTTGGTAAAATAAAATTCAGTCAATTTAGATTTAAAACTGGGCGAAGAATAGGACGATCGTAGAAATTCAGGTAAAATATTCCACAAATGCATGGGGTAAGCGATTAAAATAGAAACCTTTGAATTGTTCAGTCCTTGTAAAAGAACCATTAAAAACTGGACCACGGTTCAAAGAGCGGATATTTGAATGACAAGAGTTAGCAGGCATGAAATTGGCACAATTGGTGAAATGTACGTTGATAAAACCATTGATATACTTAAAAATAAACATAATATCAGCCATCTCCCTTCTCTATGACAGAGGTAAAATCTTCAATTTTTGGCACCTTTACGTATAAGACATTTCATAATTATAATTATTTAAAATGTATCGAGTGAAACCTCGCTGAACAGATTCAATGAATAAAATTTTCCTTTTTTGAATGCGGTGACCAAACCTGTTGACCATTACAAATAAAGGGAATGGTTAGAGAAATACACACAGCTTGAAAAAGAGCATGGTGAGGTACTATTTTCTTTACATTGTGAATTTAAAGACATATCCGGCCAAATTTTGAATGCCTTTATGAATCATAAGCCAATATTTTAGCAAATCACACGTCCTTGGCATTTGAGAATAATCGTGAAATATGGAAGTCCGAACACATAATTTTATGGGGGTTTTTAGATAAAGGTGTGATGTATACTAAATTTTTTTTCTGGCATAATAATAAATACATGTATACCCCAGCTATGAGAAGTTCTTTTTTTTGTCTTTCGAGCTCCTTATTATAGTTGTTTATTGAGTATTTCTTAAAATACCGTCATACCATGGAGCATACTGGTATTGCTGGGCATACATGACCGTGTACGAATCAAATGGAATGAAAATCCAGGGTGGTCACGAAATAGCTCACTGAATAAGAGACTTCCACGGGAATTAAAATGGGATACAAATGCACATGTATCTCGCCTTGATCACTTGGGTTTGAGAATCGAATTATTTAGCTCCGATATGATGTGATCACAATCACGATCATTCGAATACAATGCTATAGCACTGTACGCACTGACCGACGCAGGTTGTGCAACATTCGCAAACTGCTACTTCAACCGAAACAAGACATCCGGTTGGAGTTAATTGCTATGCATACATGTAATAAGTACGAGGTAAGCATTAATTGCATCAATTCAAAGATTGGAATGCATTGAAATCACACTGGCCCCATTGGTGACTTTTGGGGATATCCAGAGAATAAGGTCCAAGGTTTTTTTTCTCCAAAAATACTCGTATAAATATGGTCACATCGTTTTATGGATACAGTGCACTTGTATTGCATTGAATTGTGCTGTGGGCTTTGTTAGCAAGGTGCGAGGCATCCGAATCTGAAGAAAATAAATGTCATTCCACAGAAGGGGATCCTTGGATTGATTTGTGGCAATAGCTGGGCGGGGGTGCTAAATGCATTGAGGCATATTTATACAAATTTTAAATGGACCAATGTAATCAAGCTATGCCATTTGCCATTTTCCGTCTGTCATAATATCTTATGATGCTTGCAGTTGATTCACCAATGATTGCGATCCCTGTGTGCATTTTCACCAGTGATTGTGATCCCTGTGTGCATTTTCACCAGTGATTGTGATCCCTGTGTGCATTTTCACCAGTGATTGTGATCCCTGTGTGCATTTTCACCAGTGATTGTGATCCCTGTGTGCATTTTCCTCAGGTACCCTGTTATCCGCCATGAGCATCGTGTGTGGGGCACAACCGCGGCCACGTGGAATTCCACTTTTGGATTGTATGCAGAAGAACATCTGGGTGGCATTCCTGCAACTCGTGTCGACAGCAATGCTGATCGGCTGGTTCTGGAGTGTGGCGTGGGGCTGGGCCTTCCTCACCATGAAAGGTGCGCCAAAAACAACTCATACCCAAGCAAACCATACATGTATGAATAAAAATCATAACGCACTTTATTCACAACCATAACGCACTTAATCCTAATCATAACGCACTCATAATTCAAATCTCATCTCTTAATTAATTAGATGACAAAGAGGAAGAAGAGTCGAACGCTGAGCCCTCCACCCAATCCTCGCACCACACCCACCACACACAAGCGACGTCCTTGACCACTGTGTCCTTGAACTACCCCCAGCAATCGGAGCCACAGATTATCGTGTTGCAGGAGCAGCCAGTCATAACGCACTCGGATCTCAGTTTACCGCCTCTGGAGTCGCCGCTAATGAGGCCCCTGACGAACCGACAGAGGCGGAACATGAGGAGGAGCAGTTTCAGGGGCGCCAGCACCAGTATGTTGTCAGCGGAGATGCTGGGAAATATCGTCATGAGCAACGCTCCGTTGCCAGGCAACATGCAACAGGATGAGAATTACTTCACGCCAAAGTGAAATTGAAAAATAATGAGGACCTGCTTCACACAATTTTTTCTGCATTTATCAACAATTACTGTGTAACTTGTGATATATTTTTAATCAACATTTCATCCATCTTTTTATGATATAAGATTGCGAGGGAAAACTATCATGATTTTTAATTGTGATTCTTTTTTTTTTTTTATTATAAAAATATTGCTGTGATGAAATACATTGCGTGAAGACTGAACAAAAATTGATTTACAAACTTTGAGTCAAATTGAGACGGAAAGTGACTGGAAAAGAAATGATGCGATCACACAGGAGGATTTTTAGATTGCGGGACAAGTTCAGAAATAGGTCGCACCAACCTCTTTTTCCACTCCTCATCATACATATTAGAGTGCACCCAATGATGGTTGGTGAATGCGTCTTGTGTGACCTCATTTTTGTACCGTTCAAAAAGCAAACGATTACATAATGTCTGACCCTCAACCGGAAGTTCGTGCATGCGGGTTGGGAAACACTTGGATGAAATCGTGTCTCCCTCTGTTGGGTCAAAGGTCGGAAGAAAGTACTTTGGAGGAACGATAGTAACAGATGGATCATGCGTGGTGTTCAGATACTCCTTCAGGACTCTGCTTAGGAAAACCGGACCAGTGGCCTGTAAGAAATCACCGAAATATTTATTAGCCGCATCAGGGAGCGATTTAACAGCGCTGAGGAAGAACGGGTGCTGGGGACGGGCAAACATAACTCCATTCACGATGTTTGGTTCCGACTCCCCACGAACAACATAAGTGTGTTCATAACACTCTTGACTGAGAACAACATCATAGTTACTCGTCCAATTATCCAGGGGTTTCAACGGCTCCATATCCAGATCCATATAAACACCTCCAAAGTGATGAAGGATGAAATAGCGCATGGCATCTGCTCGGTGAATTACTTCCGGATAGCTTTCAAACAGGGCTAAGTATTCCGGATACTGCGAGCCAATAAGGAGCTTAGCGTCGTCTATCGTCCACAACCAATAACCCCAGCCTGGGTTGACATCCATCCATCGGGAGACCCAAGCGTGGAAGAAATGCGGAATGTCACGCGTGTCCCAAACCTGGTGAATTATGTGAGGGATTCTGATGGAAGATGATTGGGAGAAATTGGGTTTGAAGTCAAGGAACTTGGTTTGCGTGTGACTGAGTTCTCCCTGCTTGTCTTCACGGAACATCTCTCGATCGATGAGGCGAATGCTGTCGTGAGGAAAGTCATGGTATTCTGGAAGATGATATTCAGGGAGGAGGAAAATGAGGAACAGCGCAAGAAGGCACAGCCCAAAAAGGCAGTAGCGCAGGAGGCTGCCTCGGCCACGCGTCATCTGAAATAGAGAAGATTCTTTAAATAATCGCATGGTAATTTTTTGCTTTGCTTTGATTTGGAAGAATCGTCTGAGTCAAGTATTTTGGTAAAGTCCATCATACTCTAAGAATTTAGATAATTAAGATAAGTTTACGATTAAAAGAGACCTCCAGGGTGTGACAATTTAATCAAATTGCAGACAATAAACATTGAACATATCAAGTATCAGTTTATTCAAAATTATACTGTTACATTAATATTTTGAATAGGAATTCAGACAATCAACTTATCAAGAAATATTGTTGATTTTGTGGTGAGGCTCAATTTAGACACTGGCGCAGATTGCCTTGATCACTGCATCCGGACAAGACATCAAGAGATCTACAAGGGTTACATCATTCCTGCATGAGATTTCTGTGTGAATCTCAGTGACATCAGGATGATCAGCACTCGTACCAATACATGTGCCCATTTCACACTGTAACAAGACCGCTTAGAAAGCGTGCGCAACATCAACAAACATGCACCCTCCGCCTACTGTGTTCCTCCCATTGGGTTCATAGGGCGCCGATCAATTCCTTAATCCTTTTCATATTTCAAAGCCAAGGTTGTTGAGTTTTGAAAGAGTGAGTGACATGTATACTGACACATGCAGTGACAGAGTGACAGTGCTGACATATTTCATGGGTTGGTTAAGCTAATTTAAAACGAATCAGTGAACTAAATTACCGATTCATGTAATGTGTAAGTTATCTTGTAACTTGGAAAGCAGTAAACAGGGTTAATCAGTGGTGATTGACTCATTGAGTGAGCAGGTAAATATACGAAATCGGTGGATCAAACTTCAATTTGGGATTTGGTCCCTATTTCAACCGTTCAAAACTTCGAACGAGTTAAATCAGCCTACCGGAGCTAACACTGTTGCATATGCAATATACTTACCAAGGCGTAATACTCAACAATAAACTACACCGCAGAAAAACACATAAGTAAGAAATTTGGTCGACGATATTTACAGGTGAAAATTTCTCACAGTGCGTTATGATATATATTCCAAATACTGACTTCGAGGCCGAAGCTTTTGGGCGCCCGGAAGAATAGGCCCCAGACTATTCTGCCGCGCATAGAATTTCTAACACGTTATGATCATGCGCGGAAGGATAAGAACGTTATGATTTCAAGCATGAGAGTAATCGAGTGTAATCGACTCAGGAGGCTTGCAGAAGACGAACTGTGTGCAACCATGTATGATTGAATGGAGAACAGTCTATTCACGTTAAATTTAAGGGAAATTATAGCATTTCGCAAATATTATCATTGTAATTTGGTCACAACAAAGACATATTTCATATAAATACACTGCCCATTCATTTATTAATTTCAACCAATCCGCGCCAACACATCGAACATAATGATCAAGCGTGAAAGAATTACGTGCATGAACGTGAATACAGGGTGATCCAGAAGTCTGTAAAGAAGTATTAATTGGGACATAAAAGTATATATAAGTAACCAACAAACGTTGTTCCAGTGACACCAGCTATAGGGTGATAACGTGGAAATCAGGGCTGATACAGGGTGATACAAAAGTTTATCAACAAATAATAGTTATTAATAGTTGTTAATGTTAAATAATAGTTATTCTCTATCCTTGGTAAACAGAAAGCGGTGCAAATGAAACCACGCTCTGCATCACGAAAAAACATCAATTATTATCAATTATATAGTGGACACAACGTTTGTTAGGCTTTTTATCTTTCAGCCTCCAAACATATGGGCCATTTTATCGCAATTTTCTAGAATTACATTACTGTAAAGGTTGATGACATCAAGCTGATATGTGCCACAATGCTAGACCTGAGAGTCAGTCACTTTTAAAAAAATGACTGACTGATGAGAAAAATGACTGACTGGCCAAAAAAATGACTGACTTTGACTGACTTCCACAATATCGATATCTGATATTAGCGATAAATTTTTCCGATGGTTATCGCTGCATACATGGGCAGTAATTAAACCATACAGTATACATGTATTGAGAAAAGAGAAAACAAGTCAAAGTGTAAAAAAAAAAAAACTGTATTATAAACCATGAAGTGAGCGGCAAAATGGAAAAAATATATAATAAAAGTAAAAATACAAGTAAAACAATAAATCGACAAAGGTAACTGAGTAGACTAGAGGCAAATAATACTTAGTTGCTGCAAAGAAAATAAATATGCAAATATAAGACTTTCAGCCAACAGAGTAGACTAGAAAATAATTTGATACAAAAAAAAAATAAATAAATAAATGATCATAAATCTTGCAAGGATTACAGCAAATAAAAATTAACAGCAAATAAAAATTAGGCAACACAACAGACAAAAACAAATCAATTACTTAACTACTAACCAACAGCCAACTGACTTAGAAAAAAATTAAAGAAGAAAAATTGAACATGTTAAAAGTATAAACTGAAATTATCCTGCACAAAAAGGACATCATTGGCAGTACTGCTCAGTTAAGTCTGAAGAAGAAGTAAAGTGCGCTATG
>KB295847.1:0-70301 GCA_000328365.1 Capitella teleta | reverse complement strand
TATATGTATATATATATATATATATATATATATATATATATATATATATATATATATATATATATATATATATATATATATATATATATATATATATGCCCCCTGACCCCCCTAGTGTGACTGCGCCGCGAAGCGGCGCAGGTGTCCTCCTATCATTACCTTCAATTTGGGCCCCCCAAAGTCTGGGAACGTTCCTACGCCTCTCTCAACAAATAATAGTTATTCTCTATCCTTGGTAAAGTAACCAACAGAAAGCTGTGCAAATGAAACCACGCTCTGCATCACGAAAAAACGTCAATTATTATCAATCATATAGTGGGCACAACGTTTGTTAGGCTTTTTATTTTTCAGCCTCCAAACATATGGGCCATTTTATCGCAATTTTCTAGAATTACATTACTGTAAAGGTTGATGACATCAAGTTGATCTGTGCCACAATGCCCATTACCATTTCAGATATTGATTGTTTTAATGAGGATCTTATCTGTTTATACTTACAGTGATCTCTCAAACACTACCGCAAAAAAAAAAAAAAAAAAAAAAAAATAATAAAAAATAATAATAATAATAAAAACAAAAAACCAAACAAAAAACAAAAACAAAAAACAAACAAAAACAACCTCGACACTCAGCCATAAAAGCCTTCTTACCATGTCCTTTATGTAATAGTGAAGTAGATCTTATCACAGACAATGTCCACCCCCTAACTTTACAATACTTTTCCTGGTTATTGAACCCATTAATATTTGATTAAATGGACACAAACTCAACTCCTCGGGGAGCATACAAGCCGAAACTTGCTGCCGCAAAGGCGCAGCCTGCTTAAACGAGCACGAATATCCATCACTGTCCAACCAGATACGACATTTTGACACTGCAATGTGTCAGACTGTGGTGAACATGAGGGTTTTCAGGCCGCGAAATTCGAATTATAACGTTATGATTTCTAATGCTCGGAATAATAGTCCATAGCCTATTATTCCGGATGTGGAATAATAGCTACTCCCTAAGATGACACCGTGTTTCATATTATCATAACGTACTCTATAAATGTTGATTCCAGCGTGTTTGAATGTTGAGGGGTTGTGGCTTAATTGGAGTTCGTGACTTTCAGTTTCGTTGAGACCGCCGATCTGAACTGAAGTGAATTTTCGATTGGCTAATTGCCAATGTGGTCACAATTACTCATCGATCGATTCCCATTACTAATCTGGCTGTTATCAGCAATAATTATATCCAGGTACCGAGGGGAAAAAAAAAAGAAAGACCTATTCTAGACGTAAAGGTAGCGTCCTCAGTATGAAATTTAATTTTTATAAGGTCTGCAAACACCTAGGCCAACTGGTATTTCGGAATGGGTTGCGCCGTGGCCAGAAAGTGAAAATTAGTAGAGTTAAATAGTCCAATAGTCTCCGCCGTACCATCGCCTGGTAGGCCTGCAAATGTAATGATATAAATGATACGCTATTTTATCGCTGCTTGCTGTTTTTGGACACCGGGTATCATAATTTTCTAGTCACGTGATACATGTACGATACAATGGCCACGTCCGCCATGTTTGTACAATTGTCCTGCCAAGTCATGCCAAGAACAAAATGTTTTATCTTATCTTTGATTACATGTATGGAATCAGACACAGGCGCATTGTTACATTCGATATATCCAGGTTCGATAAGGTATTTTAGATAATGCGGACTTTGTCTGGGTATTTAACTGATGTATATATACAGACTTATCATCGAGTCGTCGAAATAGGGTTTCAAGATAAGAAAGTGCTGATTCCATCAAAAACCCGACGGTATTTTTCCTTTCACTTCTTGTTTAGCTGATTGGCTGAAGCTGTAATTTTTTTTTTTTTCCTTTTTTTTTATGCTGCATGTCCTACAGTAGAAGTCCTAGCACCTAGTTCAGGGGCTATTACCGTGTAAAAGATTATGATCTATACATTATTATGCAACGGGTCAAATTGTGTGGCAGGATTTTCTGTCGGGTGTGTGCAGGAGACACATTGTGTGTGACTAATTGGCCTGCATCGCCAATCGACATCACCCGGTTCCTACAGTTGGCAGCAGTTTCGGCTCGCCAAGGAATATGGCGAGCTGCTCCGGATCTGTCAATTGGTGGCCGCTGGTCGACGGAGAACACTCCGTTTTCCAATGGTTGTTTTTAGAGTATTTAGGACACGTGTAAATTCATTGGATGACCCACCTGTATAATATATATGGTTTCGTAATAACAATCAAATCCAATTATAAGGTGTCACAGACGGTCTGGCAATAACATTATAAGAAATTAACTGAATGGTCAAATGAATCGCGTCGCTTTTTTCTTTTCCCTTTTTTTTGTTTTTTTCTGAGGGGATGGGGGGGGGGGGTTGGAGTAACCGTGACATTTCCACTGGGGAACTTCTTGAAGTGATCTTGTGCTTAATGATTGCAAACATCTGGTACTCTTTCGAACTCGATACACACCTGTGAAATGCACTCTTAATGCGATTAACGGGTTCGTTCGTCAGGCTTATCTTGAGCCTGTGCTGCATTGTCTAACGAGCATACGACGGCCACGCCACCAGGTGGAGCGACCAACTGGGTGTTACACAATGCCTGTATACTGTAGTTATTAATCGTAACGCACCTTGCAATCGTCAGATTAGATATATACAGTATTAGTTAGAGATACATACATGTATATACATGTATATTATATATATACATGTATAGAATATATTATTAATATGACCATCAAGTTTGAACCAGTCATGGAAGAACTCCGAAGTATCGAATGGAGCAATTTCCGGACCTGAGTTCGGCCTGGATACACACAAATTCGGCCCATCCTAACTTCGGCCCATCGACTTCGGCCCAGCTTCGGCCCGGGTTGATTTCGACCCATTGAATTCGGCCCATCTTTTCGACTTCGGCCCATATTGAATTCGGTCCATTTTAGATTTACATTTTATTCGACGATATGACATGTAAGCATAACGTACCACTTGAAAACTGAACCCTATGACAATAACTGAGGCCGTGAGTCCATGTATGCGCCTAATTTCATGGGGTAAGTTTGAAATATCGGACGCCTGATTGACGCCAGATTAGACGAGTTAACTGTGGTCGGTTCGCCTTTGTTTTCACTGCATTCACATTTTTTCAAAGTCGCGCCTGAGCTTTGGTATATTACAGTTGGCCTGAATACTAGTATGCGTAAATAAATTAATTACTAATCTTATATATATTATATGCTTAATAATTGTTACATGTATATCGAAATTCACATTCACATCGTTAATTACTTCTTCTTTCTTTTTTTCTGAAAAAAAAAAATAATAATATGGAGAAAAAAGATGGCGAATAAAAGAAAGAAACGAAAAACTGTTTCAATACACGCGGTGAAAACGTCTCCTAGTATATGATTGGATTACATGAAACAAGTTGACCGTAAAGTTGATAAACCTTCCCTCAACATCACCGATGAAGTCCGATGGTCACAAAAAGAATTTAGTGAGTGTGATTAGTATACAACAGTACTAGTATATATGATTGTGAATGATTTCATGACTGCGAGCAAAGTATCAAACAGTTAATTCCATAAGATGCAATCAGAACAAAGAGTTCGAAGCCGCAAAACGATTTCAAAAGCAAAAATATGGCACCAATAATTATGAAAAAAGACCGAAATTTCAATAGCAAGGAATGATGAACATATTAAAGATCATCTCTCTGCGCAACTATACGAAGCCTGTAGATTGCATATGGTGGTCGTCGTGACAAAGAAAGAGAAAAGGTGGAATTTGTGCAAATCGTGCGAATGCATCGTCATTAATTGGCGCGAATAGAACAGATCCGTATAACGAAGCACCTCCTGCTCGAATACGAGCAACTTTGCGTAACCGTATATCCAATACTGGGCATGTCTCCGACCGCTAAACTGGTAGCATGGTTGGTGAGAAATTTATGAGAAAAAAAAAAGCCCCCCCCCCCCCCAAACCCAGAAGTAAATTCAACATCGCGTGATCTTCCAGAATGCCCCAGAATGTTCTGTTCACAGTCAGAAGCTAATGACTGTACTTTAAATTTGGCCTGAGTGCCAGTACTCAAGCCAAGTACTGTAGAGGTACTCATGCTAAAACCGACAAGAGAACACGGCTATCTAAGATGCGTCACAACTAGGCCTCATAAAAGTCATCAAGTCTGGAAGCAGATATAAAAATGTCCGTATTCATTTATAGGCTATTTGAATGTAGCGATATCCCTATCAATGACATACATATTTTGGTAATTAATTGGGTTAATTCTGTGAGTGACCTTCATTTAGGTGACTTGGATCTCAGAAGGGGAAAAACTATCAAGTCGGCCATGATAGTTTTCATATTCGGCACGTAGGCACACTTTGCCCTTAACGTGCGCCATGCACCATAATAAATAACTCTAGCGTTGAATGTTTCAGTTAATATTTGCAAGCAATCTGACAGTTTGCATTGCGCAAAGTCGGCAGCTGTGAACCCACCATAAGTCGGCTAGCGTAATGTACATTAAACATTCTATTTTTAAAGTTTATTACTTGAATGCTTGGCTTGCATTTAAATGAAATATGATGCCTACTGCATGGTATCACGTGTACTGAGATATCATATCGAATACAACCCGTAGCTCGATGTCTTATGTTTGATCGATTGGTGAGTCTGTCGGGACCCCGGTACTTATTTTAAGTGTTTCCCATTTTAATAGTCTACAGGTATATAGTATAAAAATAAAATAAAATAAAATGAACATTATACAGTCTCAACTCGCAACCATATGATTAATTAAGTTCACACTAAAAAATATTCAATATGCGTAGAATATTGCACGTACGTAGAACGGTTTGCTAATCTGAGCCAAATACTGATCTCCTTCGAACCTAGAGAGAGTCGTGGGTGGAAATATAATATCAGTGTACATCCCTTCTTCAAGACACACAAATTGTTTACATTTGTAGCAAATACACCAATAAAAAAAGTGTTTTCTTCCGCTCCTATCTCTTTCGTACTTTCGAACGTGTTTCTGATTGTACATCCGTATTAGAATAGAAACGTCACGCAGACGACCATGAACTTCGACCCCTCTGAATGACTGACCACACAATCGGTCTGGACGTACAATGAGTCACAGCACTTTTCGAGAACCGTCAGTGATACTAAGATGAAATAAGTCGTATAACATGCATGCATGCATAATTAGCATAATTAACATAATTAATATTTACAATTTTACATTATAGTGTAAGATTTCCAGAGTCGTTGTCCGTCCATCTGACTTCACAAAACTTCCCCTGGTTATTGGACCCATCAAACCAACACGAATTCAACTCCCCGTACATGCGTGTATAGATGTATAAATATGTATGATTATACACATATACATGTACATATATATATGATTATACAGTGATGCTCATATAAATCAAATCGTAACATAGAGATCATATAACAGTTTGCCGGGAACCTGTTTCAATTCCAATATTGACCTTTACAAATGTGTATTGGCGAAATTCCCTCTCAGCCAACATGGATTTACGTGTAATCTGGTTTACACTGTATCAACTGACGTCAATGCACGTGTCCTTCTGCCGCGTGGACCCGCGATTGCTCGTCCGTTCACTGCGAAGATTAATTACGTATTGTCAGTTCTCACGTTAATCACGTATGCACGAGTACACGTCTTATGAATGAAGTTCAATAAAACCGTATATATGTAATATGGTCACGGAGACAGCTCGAGGACAAACTCATCATCATAATCTAGAGCTCATCCAAAACGTTCTGGTTTTCCCAGTTCTCATGATGCTGGACCTCCATCTACTCTAGATACCACTGCGCCTGGATCGACATTCAGAGTTGAGGAATGCAGCTTGTCCTTGTCATCACCTGTGGTCACTCGCTGTATATATGTCCTCATCTCAAACAACTAATAGAAGACAAAATGGACATAAGTTATCACGATATGAATAGTGAGCAGCGTGAGGTGCCTGTTCGCAGTGCAGGCAGCCGTCACATCTCGATTAGACTACACAAATAGCCTTTAGGTAGTCTAGTAGACGGTGTGCGGCGATTTCTCATTGACAGTCTACAAAAGGTTCAGAATTACGCTGGCAAGTTGCTGCTGTGGTACTTGAGTTGTGTTAGCCACCAAGAGCACATCTCGCCAATTCTGGGGAAGCACTCAAGTGCTGTTGTTGTTGTCCTGTGATTGCTGATTGAACTCCTCATTATAATATTTTGTCAAATAAATAAATGTTAAACTGCATGTTTAATTAAATGATTAAAATACTTGTATATTTAACGATCCACAAATTCAATTCTCTGAGACGCTGTACAGAAATACCGAAAAATATCATTAAGTATACACAGTAAAATACATAGATGAATAAAACACCAGTTAAAGTATTATGAGCGAAATAAAAATAAGTTTTTAGTTTGTGTTTAAAATTATCAATTTCAGTTTCAGAACGGAGGTCATCTGGTCAAGAGTCGTATAACGACGCCTAAAAGGAACACGTTATAGGAGATTCGGTTCGATGTGTCTATTTCATTGGAACTTAAAACTTCAATTGACTTGTTTTATGTATACATCAATTTTGTATATTGAATCAATGAAAAGATCCTGATGAAATGAAATGAGCTGATTTGATGAGCCAGTCGTTACAGTTAATTGTAACTTGTATATAATACGGTATTGTATTGTAACTTGTATAATTTGGTATTGTCCTATGTACACTTGTTTATTGTACATTGTATTTGTATATGAATAGAGTTACACTTCACTCTGCTATTTTGATATTTCATGAAATACTTTTTACTTCATGCTAGAAGTTTTGCTCTCGGTCAGCGCGGTTTAAATTCTGTATTCAGGTTAATTGTCGTGGCGTCTCTCGCGAGTGAGGTGCGTCGTCTGTAAAGTAGGCTATATGGTGACTCAGCCTCAAGTGAAGGGCTCAGACGCATGTCTCATGTGGTTTGTAAGAGGTTTGTCACGCAATCTCACCACATCTGTACCCCTCCCTTAGACCGCACCATGTAGTCACCGAATATATCAGCAATTAATCAAACACCTAAAATCCTGATCTGTATCCGTTGGTTACTGGTTGCCCCTGGAGAAGAAAAGAAAAAACCCAGTTGCAAGTCTCGATTTATTTTGATTCAGTTGAAACTGTATTAGGGAGGCAATCCTGTATTATAGATGACAATAAATGAGTTCACGCATAGGGCACTTAATATACTGAACAGCATAAATTATATATTTCTATTCGCTGCATTGTCAAAATTCTGGCTGTATGGATAAGAAATGATCAATAAATGTCAATAAACGTTATTATTGATATGTCTGTGATGAAAATTTAAGGCAATTGTGTTTCAATACTTCTAGATTCGCTATAGTTGTAACCTGTAAATAATGGTTTCGATAAACACATCGGTTGTCTGAATGTTGATTGCATGGGGAACAGCAACTGGAAACAAGCCGGCAGTTGTACACTTAATATCACTAATATGTATACCGGTAGATAATTTAATGTGATTCACAAAATTGCACGAGATTCCAACTGGTCATTGATTCAAATGCTGCGTTAATTATGTTGTTAATTGGTAATTAGTCTGATTACGCCATCTCTCGGTGGCAGCTTTTCCACCTACGATTCTAATCGACACGGTGAGTATTATCATAAACAGGGTGGTTCAAAAGAACTCAGGCAATTGTGATGCAAAACTTCTAGATTTGCTATAAATATAAGAAAAATATAATTAATGGGATCCACCCTATTACTCATTTTCCAGTTTTCAATTTTCGTTGTCATCAAACGTGACTTTGAACCAATTGAACAGGACAGAATATCCCGTTACGATACAGTAAACAAACAATGACAGTTACTACTTCGTGGCATTGTTCGGTTCGCGGCATTTGTGGTTTTGAATGTGTTCATGACTAAAAAACAGCTGCCATTTTTTTTTTTTTATTATTCCAACATAATTGTATGAACAGACCAAACCGCAAAAACCATCTGTCAACCCACAAAGCGAAACTTGGAAAAACGGCTGAGTCATAAGTTTGCGACCAGGTAAGGCAAACTTGTCTCGCATTATGATTCTGTCTCGAACAACACGAGATGTTTAACCAATGGTGCTAATTTGCAATAATCAATTAAATCTGCGTGTTCGTCCATTCGTCTATGCTTTGAATTGTGATTCATATTACCATAGTACTGTTGGAGTGCTCAGTGTACGTGCAGGCCAGTAATGTGTGATTCAGATATATAATTGATGATTCGGAAATTTTCCATGAGATAAGCCCCCCTTGTCTGACACCACTTCCCCTTTCCCTGCGACCAATAGGGGTTTTTTTTTTTTCTAACCTTTTTTTGGGGGGAAATTCGTTGAGTTGAGCGTTATGTAAACTTTTAACGAAGCTTAGGGGATTTCACAATTTCATTTAAACATTTCAATTCAAATTTAATATCTGATGACTCATAAATTTCATGGATCCAGTTATAAGGTCACCGAGTGCAGATTAAATATTGGATCCTTGTGTTGCTCGGTGCACGGCATCCTGGATCACATCACGTCAGTTACGTCCGGGATGGTGACGTCTCCTTCTCCGATCCAAGAATTGTTACATATGAAATGCGTCAAAGCGCAAACATAATCCGACAAAACTTGGTTATCGCGAATTTATGGTCACAATTTGATGAAGCAAATTTTTTTTTTTTAAATAACTGGGTCCTTTTATTCAAGGAAAGGATATTAAATATCTGATGATTTATTATTTATTAATTCATTCTTTAATTAATAATTAACTAAATCTTTAATTATTATTAATTATTCATGATTGCGAGGTTGGCCGAATTTTCAAATATCTTAATTGTTATCAAATATGTGTGCTGAACCCCGTGGGTCAATCGCTATGGCTGTGCTTGGTAACGCGAGTTTCCCTGCAACATAAGTATATAGGCCAGATAGACGGAAGAAATTAATTTGGCCAACAGTCAAAATTTATATTGGCACATGGCCGCGTGAGAGTATTATGAATTGCAACCTCCAGCTACAACATGTAGATGCTAAATACGAACACACGAATATTCTGTTCTCCAAAGCACGCACACGATCGAACATATCCTGCTCAGGATGGACAATTGTGTGGTCAGTTTAATGGTCATTGCATCGTGCAGTGAGGTGCTGGCCTGGTGCATTGTTGGCGTGCACAATTGTACAACTTGTACTATTGTTTGGCGATTCTGTCGTGTGCGTTTGTCATGGTAAACGTTCAAATCGTGAAGTAAATCCACCAGCATAATATACACCCAGGAGTGCTTTTAGTTAAAGAGGACCTCTGTTCATTTCGAAACCTTTTCAGATCGAGGCTATTGGCTTGACGAGAAGCTATGTTTGAAAAATTTGGTCGGCTGTGAATGATATTCAAGACAAATTTAAAAAAGAAAAAGAAAAAAAAAATTCCTGTTCAGGCAGAATATCTTGAAACGAGATGAATGCGAGATTTCTTTTATGAGACCTGCTGAATGATCTGCTCAATAAACAGCTCCCACTGTTAACAATAGAATTACTTTTGTTACGTCACCACAGTCTGAAATCGAACGCGAAAAGAAAGCGAGATTTTAAACCTCTCAGATTCGGTATATCTAGGAATTAGCCCACAGCAAGCGTACTAAAAATATGTCAGTCAAAAGGCGTATTTGTCTTTTGGGATGCATCCTGTATCATCCGCTACTAGTTCAAAACAATCAGAGGTCCCGTAGTAAAACTTTCAATGTACTCGAAACAGCCACAGTGATAAATAAACAGCATCGTTGCAAAAGTTCAAGCAGTTGAAACAAATAACCACCACTTGGTCCATGACTGCCTGGATGGTACATGATGTCAGAAATATCGTTAATTCGTTATCCTGTTCATCATTTGAAAAAAAAAAAAATGAATAACGAATTTATTTCCGGAAATTCACCCTTGTAGCTTAACCGCTCGACCTTCCGGATGAGATCTTGGATTTATTGTCGGCTGATGTCATATAACATTGCAATCAACGCACGTGCCTAATCTTTCTCCGAGGGAGATCTATTTTAAGCCCAGGGGTCGCTTCCATGCAGCCAGCAACGTTCTTGCTTTGCCCTTTCTTGTTTACAAACAAACCTTGTTTTTTTGGAGTCATAGGAAATCGATTGAGGATCTCGTGAGCATGAATCACTAGAATACTAAAACGTTGTGGGTTGTCAACAAGAATAATGAAAATGCGCTGAGTATACATGAATAGTGTATGCCCGTACTCATCGATCTAGTTTGCTATGACCTATGCATTCTCACACGCATGGCTGATTTGCAATGAAAGGAGTGCCTTGCAAGGGTGTCTTGCATGCGGTACCCGAAGCTTGGCGTTTCAATGTTCAGTACTTTTCATGACCCCACCCTTCCGAGAATGTTTGAACCTGGTGAGAGAAGTTCATCTGTATTCTCATCTGGAGATAATAATTTGAAGGTGTGATGTCAGTATATACATGTATATATAATTATGGCTTAGCACACTGGTGGGCAGTTAATCCTGTTGAGTGAGTGATGGGGTTTTACGGCTCTACCCAACCCATTCGGGTGATAGTACTGATACGGGCGCCAGAGTTAATCCTGTTATCTAATTATATATGTACATTCATGTTGTTCTATTAACTTTAGCAAGCAGCAGTTACTTATAAGAAGGAATAGATGTATATCTGCGCAGGTGAAAGGCATGCACAAAGAGAAAGACGGCAAGTATACACGATGCAGATCATGCATATAGAGAAAAGAAATTCACAACGAGGAAGCGAAAAGATATCCAAAGGAAGCATATCTTATACCTCTGCTGCTCTGCATTCTATTCATATAATATCTAGGGTTTTTTCCCATTTAGTTTAATGGGGGAGGTATGGTAGAATAAAAAAAAAAAAAAATCATGATGGAATCTCTCATGTGTTCAGTATGAAACCCAAGAAACCCAAGCCATGGTCGGATGAGCAATTTTTCCTTCGACAGTAGCTTCTAGACAGCACTCGTTCTGGGCGTTGTTCCTGCGTTCAGTGCACAAGAACTCGGGAGTACTGCATGCTGCATCCTAGGGAGGCTCTTCACAATACTCATTTCCCATTCCCCGTGCTGATATTAATACTTATTTAGTACTCTGAGTGGAAAATTGTAACGTCAAAGGAATCCCGCATGCACGTGTGTGGAGATAAACAACATTGAGTGGATGACGTCATGGCTTTTTTGTTTTCATTCGATCGAGCTACGTTGTACATGATGCACTGATTAACTCCTGCCCACGCAAACAAAAGCGGCTGCTTCATTACGTAATCGTGTAATATGATGCTGACACACTTAAATCGGAACCACCATTCCCCTGCATGTTATGTTATTTGTTAATTAAAAAAGCGGAGGAATGCAACTGTATCATAAATGTACAAAGGCATACCCCACATGTTATATACCTTCTGCATTCAACCGCACGTATGTTTCCGACAATATAAACATACATGCCAGCACACGTGTTCGGTCACATATAACATGCATTGGTTTACATGTGTCATTTATGCACAAATCATAAATATATATTATGTATAACGTATATAAATATAATTATGCTGAGCAATGGTCAATTAATGCTCTGCCCACGTGCACCTGTTCAAATACACGGTCATATAACGACGGCGTCAGTTTCAGCTCCCCTGCTCAAGGTCTGTCCTCTTCATAATTTGCATGACGAAACACTCGATCAATTGAGTGAGTGAGCGCGGGGGGGGAAACCCACACATTGTGTTTGAAAAAACCCCCATATAACCACGCGTCGTGGATATAAAGGATAATCTCCGTGCAGATAAAGGTAGCCCTTTTTTTACTTTCTTAGCTGATGCAACTGCAGTTGACATGCTGCATAGTTACTAATGTAACTAACTATATCACTGCTAGAGGTCCCAATAAACATCAAGGGTCGAGATGTTGTTTCAACTTGTTTGGCAGTATGCCAAATCGAACGGAGGGTAACTCAAGCGATGACCAGGAGAAAATCTGACCTGGGCCCACAATGTTTTTGTTTGTTTGTTTGTTTGTTTGTTTGTTTGTTTGTTTTTTTTTTCTGGGTGCGACTGAGCAAGCAGGCCACCTCTTTCTAGATCCCCCTGCTCTCACCTAGACCCTCTCTTTTCAATGGTTTTCTTAGAAATTCGTTTCGTTGGGTTTCTAAGGGAATCGCCTGATGAGGTGGTCTGCGGGTCATTCATCTTGACCACAACTTCAATAGCGTTCATTACGAATTATTACATCGAGTGTGAGTTTATTAACCGTGTGATGAGGGCTCGAAATAAGAGAAAAAGTTTACACACAAAATTATATACTTTGCATAAGATAAGGTACGTATAATAAATTATTATGGACACAATACATTGCATCAGTACATGTACAATGATGTGAACTATAAACAATTATGTCACTCGGGTCATTGATTGCTTTCGAAAGAACTTGTATTAATGCTTACAATATATCAAATTATCAACCAATCAGGATGCTGGATTTAGTTTCATTATAAGTTATAAAACATCATGTAGCAGTGGGTTTTAAATTACAAGTACATCAGAAGCGACTGAGTAATTACTAAATGAGGTGTGATTGCTATTGCAATTCGAATTACGTAATACGTATGTGTGTATAGTGGTCTTCTCTGCACCGGTTATTTACGGGCATTAACCTCCGAAATGCCCAATTGTGACCACTCTGTTCTGTATGGTAAACTATACAGTGAGCACCTGGCACATGTTGTGATACAATGTGCATCATAGTATATAGTAGTACTAAGCGTGATATATGCATGCATGCGTGCAATAATACGGGTTGATACTGGTCGCGTGTGTTTGTATGGCAGATATATACACAATGCAATGTGCTTCTTTGTTTATGCTTGGTGAATCTACGTTTTATATTTCTTTGTTTCTCTTAGCCTTTCTTATTTCTTACATTTTCTTCTTAGCTTACCTGTAACTTGTGGTAAGCCAAATAAAACGATGGCTGAGATCTGCCGCTGTATTTTCCCAATTAAGGGTCCATCGCAAATCACAATAATTAAAGACTCTCTAGTTTATCTTTCCAGACTGATCTCCAATGAAAAATTTTAAAAATCGTGATAAAAAAATATAAAAATATATATATATATATATATAAAGTATAAAAATAAGAAGAAGAACTCGATGATAACCCATCAATGACGTCATTCAAGATGTCATTAGTTCAAGTAATCTGACAGAATAGCAGAAATCATCAACAATAGGCAGTACGTAATTGTAATATTATCTCGAGATTTTGAGAGCGCTTAGCTGCTATTTTCAGGTCTTCCGTTGCTGCCTTATCTGGGGTGAGAGATTCCTATCGTCGTCGTTCAGATCTGTCTGCATAAGTGTACGTTGTCCGGACGACTATCCAGTGGGTCATTTCTTTTTATTGACACGTGACTCACGCCGTACATAATTAGAAAAGAAATTTCTCCGAGATAATTCAGGTATTGCCCTAGCCAGTTTTGCCCTGTTCGCACGTGCTGGCATATTAGTAATCAGCAATTCTAGCAACGTATATACTTCGATGTGCATCATTTTATACAGTTGACGCAACACCACCAATTCGGACAGCCAAGCAGCAAACCAGCTGAATATAATGGAGGCTTCGTCCAGTTATAATTATTGAGCTATAGAATGTGGACAACTTATAATAATTATTCACAATTCATTATTAAACGTCAATATCGATTGTGGATTGACATTTTGGGGATCGGCCATTTAAGCCGAAAGATCGCAAGTCTAAATTTACAAGGGTAAAAATTATGATTAGAGACGTAAGTTATAGTTTCAGTTATACGGTTAGAAAGTTAAGCTACATGTAATTACATAATAATAATTACTAATAGTAATAGTATTATGCACATAAATACAAAGCAGACTTGTGAGCATTCGGCCTATCGACTCAACCCGGACATTCTACCCCTTTGTATGTGATGGCTTCTACATGGTAACAACCATTAATTGATGTTGTACAGTACACGCATCAACTATATTGCACCAGCATATCAATGTCGATTATCGCTCTATTGTTGTACCGTTAGATCGAAGTGATATGTTTTATTGGTGAATTGCATGGCCTACACATATGAGTGTATATGGTTGCATTTGCATTGCGTGCATGTCAACTACAACATGTTAATTGTTAATAATTGCGACCGTCTTCTTCCGCCCATAATTTAAATTAGATTAAGATTTAGATTTAAGATTAAAGCCTGTTCCAATAATTGGGATACAATACTGAAAGCATGCTAATTTATATACCGATGAAATAATTATATGTCAAAGTCGAGTGTACCACTCACCACTCTAGTCTAGTCCGGTGACTTAGATTGAGTGTTTGTTTATCAATCTTTGTTTTGCTTTCTCGATCAGGAAATATAATCGATTCGATCGATTCGCTGTTATCGATCAGAAATTAATATTCAAATAAGTCTTGCAGCGAAAGTTAGCTTGGTCATGCAATTCATGAATCATTAAATTACACATGCAATCAGCAATGCGCACATAATTGCGTTTTTATTTCGCAAGGCTTGTTCTCTCATTCGGTTCGCAAACAGCTGACACAGAACGCTTCGAACCGCTTTGGCTTTTTGCCCAATCGACGCCATTTTCCCGCAACGACCTTCTCGGCAGAAAGCGACGCGCTGATTGGCTGAGCCGCTGCAACTGATGCTATTTATAGAATGATGTCATGCGACCTGTGCTTCAGCGGCCTCATATATAAAGACCGTAGAGCATTTGGAAATTACCCGATCCGAATCCACAACATTGAAATTTACTCACACACAACTATACCACGGAATATACACATAAGGGGGTAACTGCTCACAGTACCTCCTCAAATCAACCCAATATCGCTCAACAACTGAGTCAAGAAACTCAAGCAACAAATCAATTGAACTACAAACTACGGACATCGGGTCACCGAACTTCATAGAGAAGGAAAACTACTAACTAGGATATTTGGAGTTTTCAACTTGGATTAACAACTTGAATCGATGTCTGTAGTCGTCGACCTTCCTGTCAGTATGTTGAACTTGAGTCTGGTGTCAAGGTCGACGTCATCACACTCCCCAATCATCGGTCGTTCTCAGAAGACGAGGTGTCCATTGAGGGACAGTAGGAGTCCTTGCCGGTCACCTCAGCCAGCCTCGACCGAAGCGTCGCCGCTCCAGCGCTGCCTAACATCAAGTGTGCACTCAGCTGAACAAGTATTCCCTCACTTTAAACCTCCGACTTGTCACGATGCCCTGCACCAGAAGATGGTGGTCTCTCTTGGTGATGATTTACAACAAGGGAATACTGCTAAGGGTAGGACGATTTTCCCGAGGGACCTCGCTGCTAAATTGGTTGATCCAGAGAACGTCCTGCTCATCGACTGCCGCTCTTTCATTGCGTTTAACCTGAACCACATCAACGGTGCTCTGAACGTTAGCTGCACGGACAGGCTTACTAAGAAACGCCTCCAGTGCAACAAGGTCAAAGCTGGAGACATTGTTGGACCTGGTCAAGATGCCAAAGATGAGTTTGCAGAGAAGAGAAGTAGTCCTTCGATGGTGTTTGTGTTGTACGATGATGACACGGAAGATTTGAGCAAATCGCCCATAAACAGTCCACTCCAGTTGGTCATCCACTCGCTGCATCGGGACGGAGTGGAGGCTGTGTTCCTCAAGGGTAGGAATCGTTTATACCGACTTCTATGATGTTTACACTCTAGTAATTGCATTGCCTCCGCACGTTATTGACCCGAACTAAATCGTGAGAGAAAAATCGACAAAATTATCATTTGAAATTGAGACGTTAAATCCTGAATGCTATCAAAGATTCTAGAGCTAAGCGAAGCTATAAGATCTTTGATGCTATCTAAATCAAAGTTTGAACTACTGAACCACGCGCGAGTAAAGTTGGAGTTCACTTAAAGTTCAGTTATTTTATTAATTGACTGGATCTGATTTTATGCTGGCAGACTAGTGAGATAAATCCAGGTGATACTCCTAACTAATATGCCTGGCAGGTACACGAGCTACTGGTAGGTAGGTATACATTCTACTCCTGCGTGTGAAGATAGTGCGTTGTGATTTCGAAGTAACGTTATGATTATGATCGACAGAAGAAAGAACGAATATGAGTCATCCACTTGCACAATATTTTTCCTTTGTCACCTTTTTCTACCATCTCAAATTTTAATCCCAGACTTTTTCCGCTGACCCTGCCCAGGTTAACTCACCTCCCAAACTGGATCAAGTTGATAAACAACATGCCAGGAATTCCCTCCCAAACCCATATTTGTAAACAAAGATAAACTCTGCACTATTCACTTCCCCGCGCCGCGGATAACAGAGCGCTGACTCAAGTTTTATTCCTGGCGCTCCTAGAAATATTTCTCCCAAGGCGTTATTCCCATTGGCCGTCATCAGGAAAAATCGACGCTATAACTTTTTCAGTTCACGAGTTCAGTCGTCACCGCGGCGAGTGCGGTGAGTCATGCGGCTGAGTCAGGGCATGGCCCAAGCATTGTCGAGAAAGGACTGTACGCGGTTAGGGCTATGATTCATGCAAAGCCCCTATGAAAGCGACGTCGGTTGGCATTGTCGCCTCAGTATCAGTTTAGGCAGCAAGTGGAATGGAAGTTAGGCAGTTGGAGACTTTGAGGATTCGTCTTTGGATATTATAGCAATCCGGGATTGGAATCATTTCGACTTAGGGATTACCATATATCCTGTATTAGTTAAATAGTATTTTACTTCGCGATATGAAACTGCAGTTTCAACTTGACTTTCACGGCGGTAAGTTTGGGCTTTTTGTGCGTTATGAACTTGTGATTTGCGACTTTTGTTTTAGAAGTTGCGTTATGATTTTTAAAAGTTTTCGCTGACTTATGAAAAGTGCGTTATGATGCTGATGTATTGTGTTCTCTATTCCAGGCGGCATCAGTGCCTTCCAGAGTCGCTATAGCCACATGTGCGCCAAACCTCAGCTCAAACATGCCAACGTGCCACTCTTTTCACCGACAACTCCGCTCATCCACTCAGAGATCGATACGGCAACCGTTTCGGAAATCTTACCCTTTCTCTATTTAGGTATGTAATTTAATTTTACTCAGTTTATTGTTTATTATACTATATAATTACTATTTATCAGGTAACGAACGAGATGCTGCCAACCGCGATCGGTTAGCAGAGCTCGGCATCACACACATATTAAACGTAACATCACACCTTCCGTTGTTCTTCGAGGGAGAGGCAGATCTCAGTTACTGCCGCCTCTCCGCTTCAGACAGCGCTCACCAAAACCTTATGCAATATTTCCAGCGAGCATTTGACTTCATTGGTGAGTGATTAAACCCGAGAAACCGGCCATGACTCACCTTTGACCTTTCAGACTGTGCTCGTAAGCAGAATGGCAAAGTGATGATTCACTGCCAGGCCGGTGTCTCACGGTCATCAACGCTGGTCATTGCGTACATTATGATGCGGTCGTCCCTCAGCATGTCATCGGCTTTCCGTTTTGTCAAATCGAAACGTTCGATCATTGCTCCTAATTTCAATTTCATGGGGCAATTGATGGATTTCGAACAGCAGTTGGCGAAGGGAGACATTGAGCGAGACCTCGCTCTCAAGTTGAACCTCGAGTGACGCTGAGAGAGGGAGTGTTTGCTCTTTTTTTGTGCAATTCCGTTTGGAGAAAAAAAAACTATTACCCTCAGGAAACTGTATGCGATGAATACCCACCTTTCCCTTGTGCGAAGAAGCATTTATGATGTCAAGATTTCGTTGTACCGTCCACTTTTGTCCAATCATGGTTCTAAAACAAATCATCGGGATGGCATTTTTTTAAATTGTATTTTCTCGTCGCAAATAAGTGTGTGGATATTTCTAAATGTCTAGTCAATTAAGCTTCAGATATTTTGTACAAATCATGCCAAGAAACACACATGTGTTTTTATTCACTTTGGAGCTATGCACTCTTTGAATGTTTGTATCAATAATTAACAATAGTGTTTATTAACATAACGAGAATGAATGATATAACTTTATATCTTGATCATTTAGATATTTTTCTGCACCATGTTTTTTCGGTGCTCAACTTAAATCAAAGACGATTTTATACCATGTAACAGAGTGTATGACTACTATATACTGCTGGTGCCTTTGGTAATTTAGATTCCATGGTAGTGTCACCATGGCAACAGCCAAGTGCATGTAGTGTGCCTTTTGAATTTCAATCGAGTCTTATTTTTGCGTATTATTTTATTCAAGAAATATCAAGATCTCCTGAGGTTGATACAATATTCGATAGATTCTGTGATATTTATGTTGAAGAGGATTTTTCACGATTTTTGTCTGACGTGTGGTGAGTTTCGACTCGGACATGTGTTTTTTTCAAACAAGAATCATGTTTTTTGTTCATCGTTTACTGTATGAAAACAAATCAATATTCAGCACAATGACATATATTAAAATCTCATTCACTTCGTAAACAACTTTTGTCTTCTCTCTCTTTTTTTATAAAGAATAACTTCTCTTTTTTTATAAAGAATAACTACATGTACAAACGTTTTAATACATGTATATCAGGTAAGTAATCAAAGTTGACATTAAATTAATTTGCCAGTGAGGGTATCAACAATTGGCATCAACAATCAGAATTTTATCGCATTACACGGGCCATAATATTATAGGTTTGATTTTTTTTTTTTGCAAATTGGGGTTAACATGCAGATTTGCTTGAAGAATTGAGTCTATTAGATATACTGGACATTTACATTGTGGATCTGTCCCTGAGAGTAACATTTGATTAGTGAGGATTCCTGAAATTAATCACTTTTGAAATAACCCGATTAAGAAATATGTTTGATACGCTGTTATCACATGAGTACATGTACACGACTGTACATGTACCAGCATAGCTCAGCGACAGACAGAAAAAGCGTTATGAATACCCTCAAAGGTGAGGGAAGTTCATCAAAAGTGCGTTATAATCAAAAGCAGAGCTCATAGTGCTTAAATGCCTAATAACCATTTCTATTTCTATAACCAGGGGAAGCCCCCAAACCAAAGATCCGCTTTTCAACTTGGTAATGTATTCAGACACCAAGAGGATCACGTAGAAACATGTGGCATTAGATTTTGAAAAGGCATCAAGCGAGGAGGAATTTGTCACCTGGTAAATGCTGTGTCCTCTTGTTATACAATTTGATAACTCATTGTATTTACCCAGAAAGTAACTTCTGAATTCTAATGACAGATCACATTCACCGATATTGTATGTACGTGTACGTTATAACATCCTTGTTGCCTTGTTCTAAGTTGTTGGCGATCATATCTTCTTCGGTTAGTCACACAAGTGTAACCACTATCCTGGGCATGTTGTTACCCTGGCTCCCATGCAAGCAGCTGATCACTACCAGGTTTTGGAGTCATCACATACTTATATACTATTACCATACATAGGCCTAATTTGAGAGTAAATTACAAAGGTATTTTGAGGTTTGTAGGAATTAATTACATGTACATAGCTGCGTTGAAGTTTGAGTTACACAGACTCACACTTTGGGCACAAATTAGCTGAAGCTCTTGAGTAGCAGCATGTACGATGCATTGGGTTCACTTGCAGAATTAACCCAGACCCCAAATCTCATATATTAGTGAGCTAGTGTAATAATGAAAGACAACAGAAGTACCTCATAACTATATATGCATTGTGTACATGCTAATTATAATTATGTGTAAAATAATTATAGCCTACTTATATATTATTGATAGTATTGATTGATGTACATAATGTCACCCAAAACATTCCTGCTCTGATATTCAACAGTTTATTATTTATTTCCCTTCTTTGCAGATATACTACGAGTCTATGTACGATGACAATAGCCTGATATCCAAAACCTCCCCAAGTTAACATTATGGCATTGGTTCAAGACTTGCACTGCTGTATCGGGCAAAAGATAATTCGCAATAACTTCAAATGGCTTGTAGAAGAATTACAGCCCAGCAAGGTGATTGAACACTTGGAAAAACTGCAGATTCTTCCTGAAGCACAGATTGAGTCGTACTCAAATGAACTCGTCTCTCGCTCTGATCGTAACAGAAGCATGCTACTGGAGCTGATGAATTATCCAAATGGGGCCAAGTGTCTGATTTTGGCTCTAGCTAAAGATGACTCAGATTCCAGTCTGTCTGTGGCTTGCAGAGCGATGTGGGATGAGTACCAGAGGCTCCAGGAAGAGGCGAAAGTCAGCAGCGAGGATGATTGGACGCAGATGTACGACCCTCTGATCAGGAGATCTCTGTCGCGTGCTTCTGGAAGTCTTTCTGCTTCGAGTTCGTACTCTGCTTTCTCGGATGAGAGTGCTTTGGAAGACATGGAATACACGCTAGAGAACTTGGAGTTTGTACAACCTGCTTTTGGGAGCGGAGATGAGGGTGACCTTGAGAGCAATGACGAGGAATCAGAGACTGCGGAAGCACTCGAAAAGGTGATCTCAAGACTGAAGAGTGAGCAGGTCACCGCGTGTATGCCACTGCCGAATAGATATTATGACAACGAATCTCGTCGACGGGTGAACAAAGTTTTTGCTGAAGGTAGCGCTATGATTAATAATGGTCTGCATTTTAAGTTCAAGTTGTTCCGGCATGATCTGCAACGTGCATTCCCAAGAGATCACAATTTACATTTCATGCTGATGTACCTACAAGCGAGCTCTCTGCTTTGGCAGAATGACTTTGAAGCCTGTGAATTGTGGGTGAAGCGAGCCATCAAATACTCGCACAAGACATCACGTCCTTCGAGGTCATTGGTAGAAATTCTCTCCAGTCGATGTTGGATGTATTTCCAGGAGAACCGGCTACAGAAGCTTCATCTCACTTGCAAGGATGCTATCCAGCTCATCGAGTCAGACCCCCAGGGGTGCACTGGTCTGCCTGCTGGCTGGATCTACGTTGATCTTGCTAGATTCTGGTCAGCTCTTCTGACATTCTCAGATGCCTGTCGATTCTTACGCATACGAGATGAGGCGATACAGAGCTACGAAGAGGCCCTGGTGCACTTCCAACAAGACGATAGCTCAGATAAAATCTTTGGGCTTCTGTTCAGCTCCATCATGCTCGCCAACGTTCTCCTGGGGTGCGGTGATCAGCTTCAAACCATTCACTTCAGACCAACCCACGAGGATATCATAAAAGCTAGAAATTTAATATTGACGGTTCAGGACGGCGAGTATGCAATCCCTCTGGTACTCCAAGTTCAACTGAAAATCTCATTGTGCGATCATCAGATCAGATTGGGTTCGATGCATCTGCGTAAAGCTCTGAAATATGCTGAAGAAGCCTTAAAAGAAGCCACAGAACTGAATATGAAAGACCAGGTCATGTTTGCTGAACTGCGAATCAAATTCCTTAATATGGAGCATCACCAGGCAGATTTCCGATCCAAGAAGAGAAATTACTTCTCACACCTTCCTATCACAGATGCATCCTCTTCAATGAATGGAAACCTCCAAGTTGTGAGTTCAGAGCGGAACAATAGACAAGAGAAGCAGGAATGTGTTAACAGGAAATTCATGTGGAATTTTCTCGTTTTCTCATGTGCTGTTGTTTTTGTTGGGATTTTGTTAAATGTTTTGTTGTCGTACAAGTGAGTGTGAGAAAATAACTACTGGGTTGAATGGTATTGTAGAAAGAATTAGATATGTATAATTAGTGTGTCTGTTCTTTTAGAAACATATTTTATGTAGTTAATTTTCACATAACAAAATACATGTATGCACTATTGTATGTTTGCACAATCATGATAATGTAAATATCTCTCTCTGTTCAGTGAAATCCCTAATGATCTTAAATTTCTGCTTGAAAATATTTAGAGTCCTCAATTCAAATTTCTTTTTGATTGATGAGAGATTTTACTGATATATTCTTACAATATATATTACTCAAATAATATAGCAAACAGATACTTATATTTATATTTGAATATACCATTTTTTTTAATTTTTTTTTTTTATTGATCTGATTTTAAGAAAATCCCTAAATTGTCACTCATAAATATACAAAGTATTTACTTCACAGGCCAGTTTGGCCTTTGCTGAACAAGGTTCCAACTCATTATGTAATTCTATTAAAACATCTGCAGTTCAGTCGCAACTCATGACATCTATTTCTGCTCAAACTCTGTCCAACCACTCAAATGAAAACCAATATCTCATCGGCAGCCAACTTAACTGTTGTACTTATTAACAAAGCTCAGGCTAAAAACTTCTAATTATTTATATACAAAGCAATCATGTTTCAACAAGCACAATATCAATTTCATTCCCATACTTTGCTCAGATCAACACACATTTTTGTTCTCTCTTTTTTTTCTTTTTTTTTTTTAGTGCGAATATCTGCATAATTATTAGTTTAGTTTTGAGTATGTATAATGTATGTGCATGTACATATTAAATAAGTTTGTTTAATTTGGGTCATCATATAATTATGACTATTTGTAATAGATGTGATGTATTAATTCCTTCTAATAATTAATTCATAGTAATAATTAGAGATGTTCTAGGGATTGAATTGATTTTAAATCGTTTTTTATTAGTAGGCTAAGCCTACATGATTATAAATACCAAAATGAACATATAAATAGGCTTGGTGAATTTAGTGACTGATTTTCTCTTGACATACTGATGATACTGTTGAATAGTTAGGACCCAATAATAAAATTATATGTACATGTATTTAATGTGAATATTATAAAATAATTGTAACTAAAATTAATCATTGGTATCATCCTACTACTTCATTTATAACTAATATGTTTATAACTAATAAAAAATAACTATAAAAAAAGTGGCAACTAGGCTTTTACAGATCATCATCAACAAAAAAATGAATAAAAATTCATTTATTCTCTCGTTCCATGCCTTCAAAATCTTATTATTTTTATGATTAACCAAAGCGATTCATATCATTCACTGCTGAGGAGGTTTTTTAGATTTCACGAGTGGTTTATGTTCCGTTGGGGACACTATTCCTGTCGGCGTGTACTCATTCTTCCGATTCTGCATCATCACAAAGAATTTAAAGCGTTCTCCCATAATTTCCGGGTTCGTTAAAGTATCATATCCAGATATGAGATCATGCTGATCTTTCTCAGACGCATTCTTCAACAATATCTTGTGGTGAAAAAAATAATAATTCATAAATCCAACCCCAAATAATTAAATATGCTTCCTCACCTGAAGCCTGAGTTCTATCCCCATATTATGTAAGAAATCTCTTTGAGTGATTGGTCCATGACATGCAACTGGAATGGAAAATTTAGAGATGGAGGTGATATTCACTAGTCAGCATCTGACCTCGGTTCCCAGCAGCCTCTTTAAGGAATGAGAAATCAACATCCGCTGTCAGGTCAGCTGTTCCTGGCTCCTGCAGGGGTTCAAATATCTTGTGATCCCTGAATGCCTTGAAAAAATGTGGAGGAATATTGAGTGAAGTCAGATATTTCTCTTCTCACCCTGAACGAATGGCCTTTTTCGCCAGAATGTCCATAATCAGCGATTAGAGAGAATCCTCCGTCAGTCTTGATGCGCTGCGCCATATCTTGAACTATGACCCCTGCATCAGGGCATAACTCAATGTGATCACGTTCATCACCGTCCTTTACCTATGAGAAATAACAAAATTGCCGTAATAAGTCATTAGGCCTCCCGCCATGGCTTGTTACGTTAAGAAGAACTTTCTGCATCGGCGTCACTTCCCTGGACAGCACGTACCGGAAGTGATCGCCATCCGGACCATCATCCACATCAACCAGCACCTCATGCCACTCTCCATCACGCAACTTCACGAAACAGTAAAAATGATCAGAAAACACCTTTTTTTTCTTCAGAATTCTTATACCTGAAATTTGTGGATCGGAAGAGCATCAAAGAATTCATGAGCGAGGAAGAAGGAGAAGCCGCGGGGAACCTGATCGGGCGTTCTATACCAAAACACCTCAGGTCCATATTTGCTTTTGCATTGCTTGTAAAACGGAGCGCCCTCAACTTTGGGTTTCTCAGACTCATCGGGTTTTCGTCCAGATAATTTCTCAGCCTGCATTTCACTAAGCTTCGGGCTGATTTCCACCATATGATAACGCACTAATTTGTCAAGATCTTTCATTTTAGGAAATACCATTGGGAAAACCTGTAACATGAGAACTATGGGATATCATACTTGTAATTAAGCAATCTTAAATATCTTACCCGAAGAATGTCGTCAGCCAGAGTACCCCTTCCCGGGCCAAGTTCAATGATATTAAGCGGACTGGGACATCCGAATTGCATCCACTCATAAATAGCCCAGACACCAATAATCTGCAACAAACTTACGTAAAAACCCAGTAATCCATGACTCTAGTTTTTGTACCTCGCCAAACATTCCGCTGATTTCTGGGGAAGTAGTGAAATCTCCTTTTGTCCCAAATACATCTCTGTGCATGTAATATCCCTGTTAGTAATGAATTAACAGGATGAGACGTCTGAGAGTCATATTAACTTACAGCCATTGGATTTGTGAGACAGTCCCTCATGTAATCTGCTACGGTGAGGGGCCCTTTCATTTTGATGCGACTCCTCAACACTTCAGTCAGAGCTGTTTCTGGGCTCTTTGCACATAAGCATTGATGAGAACTGAATTTCTGACTGCATGTTGCGTAAATTGAACCTGAGAAACGATATCATGCAGCTGTTGATTAGCATGACTATTAATAAATCCACCTCAAATGCATCAGTTGGCATGATAATTTACAATCATATGACAATAATTATGACAAGTTAGTTCCACAAAATGTAAATGAGAATCATCATGATCATGCTGAATCCTCGGGTTACCATGACGAAAACAATAGCCTAGGCGGATTTAATGACAAGTATATAAAGGCCTAGTCCTAGACCAAAGTATTTGGTACTATTTAACAGTAAAACTGATATACTGTTTTATAATATATAAATCTTATTCATAATAAGCATCTATGATCTTGGCGTCACACTCACAGCGTGTAAAAAAGTTGTGTAAGACTTATCAACCTATTATCGCCCAAGCGTATGGTCCATTAAAGCAATGGAACTTGTGAAACACACCCCGTGAATGTCTGAGAAATGCACTTGAACCAAAACGAATCATTTTTGATAAGTATGAAACATTCATCTTGAATTATTAGGCAACGAGAACAACATTTAGTCGGGTTTTTATTAAATTTATTGAAGGTCGTCTGCAATTTCCGCCGTCTATTTCTAATCCAATTTCTGTGTTGGAAAAAATGGTTAACCATGATTTTAGTACACTATGATTTATAAAAAAGTATTAATGAAATAAAAATTTTCATTTGCTGCAAATCCTCTTATCAATTCTAACGATTAACTTTTATTTGAAGCATTTAGAATTACTTTTCTATTTGATTATGATACTTTTATATTCAATATAATAATATTGTCATTTCTTTTACACTTTGAGATTAACAGCTAACCGTAGCATACAAATTCGGATGTCGTATAACCAATGTCGTCTGTCAAATCCTCCCTTCTTGGATAAGATTATAATTCATAATTAGCCGCCTCTTGTCTCGTGTTCTGCCCGTCGGAGAAGCCGGGTGCACAGTCCCTGACGATGTCTTTCTGTAAGTACCGCAAATTTCCCTCTACCATCAGGCGCTCTCTAGTTCCACTTGTGCATTGGTGGTTTGTACTTATTATCATTATTTTGACACCCACCTTTTTTCCTCACCTCTTCAGAGGTGTTCACCTTTTCATCGATTTCAGTATTTTACAAATTCAGTTATTTTTTTGTCCCCTGTGGTCTATGTATAAATGCTTTGTACATTGCATTTAGGCCAAAGGTATTACTATTCCTTAAAAATACTGATACTATATATAATATAATGTCACAGGGAGTCTTACCAGTGGGCTCTGGAATCTGGATACATGGAATGCTTATGCAGCCTTCCAGACAGTATATAATAATATCAAGGGAAGTCACTGATTTCACAGAAGAACAATAACAAAGCCTCGGACGCTACATTCCCCTCACAGGAGAGAGCTGAGGCTTCGGATCTGGCAAGATTATGAATAAATGAACCTATAGACACCAAAAACTCCACCCGGCAGTGACTAATTAGTCATTAATTGCACAAAAATGCGTTCATTCCAAAACGACTAGCAACGGGTACGATGGCTGCAGCATTCGACCTTCACCTTAACAAGCCGCTCGGTGATTGATCAATAATAGTCCAGCTGAGAAATGCAATTGAAATTAATCACAGCATTCATTCGATAGAGAACAGTCCAGCAGTATGATTTTATAAATTATTCCATGCATATAACGGTATTAGATAATTTTATAGTTTGAAATACTGGTTATAAATTCTAAAGTTATTAAATAGATAACACAACATGTTGTGAGGTATATAAAACGATTCTAAACATATACACCAGAGGGCGCTGTATGTGTCGTCTGCTAATTCCCGTCAAGTCGACTTACTCATGCAATGTGTTTTCTGACTAACTCCTGTTTCTAGCCTATTTCATGCTCAATTTGACTCTCAGAGTAGCTTTTATTGTTCGAGAGACAATTACAGACATGATGTTTCACTCTAAAGCCATTCTGTTCAATTAAGAATGTATCCTAAGCTCTACACTTTTGCAGCTCCATTCCGGTTTTAAGGATTTTATTTCGACATTTAGCGATCGTGAGTTTACTGCAGGCTGAAAATTTGCTGCGGTCCGACAAAATGGATGCATCGTACCCGTTGCTAGTCGTTTTTCTACTGATTGGATACGAGATTATTGGTGTCAATCGTTTCATTTATTGGTGATCTTGCCAGATCCGAAGTTGGATGAGGGAAGAACACACAGGAGAAAGCATGTTGACTGTAATCTGTCGTTTGAACTATGCGATATGACGATATCGTATATTAAACCATATTGATGATATGCACAAGGTAATCACTATGTCAGCGATGCAACAGTGTTCAGGCAGAAGAAGGCATGAAGTCGGCAGAGCCATTCTTTGGAGGTAAATATAGGCTAATGTTGAATGAAGTTGGCAGCATACTGAACATATAGGCTGATGTTGAATGAAGTTGGCAGCATACTGAACGTATAGGCTGATGTTCAATGAAGTTGGCAGCATAGTGAACATATAGGCTGATGTTCAATGAAGTTGGCAGCATACTGAACGTATAGGCTGATGTTGAATGAAGTTGGCAGCGTACTGAACGTATAGGCTGATGTTGAATGAAGTCAGCAGCATACTGAGCATATAGGCTGATGTTGAATAAAGTCAGCAGCATACTGAGCATATAGGCTAATGTTGAATAAAGTCAGCAGCATACTGAGCATATAGGCTAATGTTGAATGAAGTCAGCAGCATACTGAGCATATAGGCTAATGTTGAATGAAGTCAGCAGCATACTGAGCATATAGGCTAATGTTGAATGAAGTCAGTCTATCTACTCCATGTTTAAAACAAAACTCTAAAATTGGCTAAAATGTATCAATTATTCCAAACAATAAATACCTGGTATAGATTGACATTCTGCGCACATTTATGCCAAGAAATAAAATAACAGGTCAATTTTGAATGAGGGAGGAACATTTAAATGCAAGTGGTGAGTGATCGCGAAGAGAGCAAAATCTGATGAGCCCCTGAACGATCATTGAGGAATGTCATCTTTTGTATGGCGCTTCAATACAAACTCTCTGCTTTGTTTTGATTTTAGGAGATGAACATTTGTGCTACTGTCACAGCAATAGCACTCTCAAACAAAACAATAGTACGAGAGCGTTGCCTTAATTATGCGTTCAATGAAGCTTACCAGTATCCATGGTTTGGGGCCCTGTTTGCCATCAAAAGTGGAAATATATCGGAATAATGAGTGCACTCTTATTAATTGAGTTTAATTGGCATAAATGTTGATGAAATTGGAATGGAATTGATAGGAATAGAAGCATATGACTTGTTAGACTCCCCATACCAAGTATTTATTTCTCTTATCTTTGCGTGATGTTTGCACTGCGATCTGTTTTGTAACACTTTCTCAGAAATGCATAGCACCATTGGCATCTATACACAAAGCGATCGAAGCTTATTTCAAATTAGCTAGGGATCGAATGAAGGAATGTAACTAGCGGACAAGAGCGGACCAGCCGGTGTGCGTTACTATTCCTTGTCCTTCCAGCGGAAAGTTTCGGCATGTTTGCTGGGGTAGGGGGTCCACAGATTATACTTATTATTAATGAGATCAAGTTTAACGAATCATTCAACTTTGATCTTCTACATTCTCGGTAGTCCGTCTCTCTCATAGAGATCTTTGGTTGATGTCAGCTGATCGAGTCAACTCAATTTATTTTGTTCCAAAATATTCGCTATCCGACCTTGTTACTAAATTAGGTCAAAGGAAATCCGGCTTTTTCACCATCTACCTCTGAATCCAGAAATGTTTTTCTTCATAAATCACTGTAATTAAGCTATGTAAATTGGCGCCTATTTGTTTATCCGGTCGTTTCCATGGGAACTGAAGAGGCCAGATTAACGAGGTGTATCCTATATTTTGTGGAATCTTGAAAGAATATTTGGTATTTTTGTAATTCCACTGGATAATTAATGTGTACTTATAGATAGATCATACAATTAACTCTATTAAGGATTTAAGGCTCTATTGATGCTCATAAAACACTTATAATGTGAGATCTCAATTTAATGACACTTGACAACAGTAATTTACATGAAATAAATCTCTCCTCAATTTGTTCAAAGTACTGATCCGCTTTCCGACACTAACTGCAAATATTGTACCGTAATTAACATAGTGATCTTTGAAAATTCCTCCCTGCAAAGCGACACATCAACATATGAGTGACCTAGTTTGAATTCTTAATCTCACCTACATCGATCACCTACTATTTGATGCATGCCATTCGATGCCTTTAACAGTTGAACAGTGTTAATTGTGCTTGGCGGTTGGCCTGGCTTCAAAGGCTTTCTGCCTGGCAACAGTTGTCATGACAACTGTTAACGGCAATCACTCTCAGATGTGATTGGTAAATAATACGGTGAAATGAGTTTCATTGATCACTTTCTTCTGTGTGATCACACGCCGACTCAGCGTCTGACATTTTAAATGACACAACTGATTTCAAGCAGAACTCGCTGCTTGCAACCAACTGGTTTCATATTGCCCTGGCTACACGCTGACCACTCCGCTATGTTGCAACATTGAAGCATTGAACTAGCATAGATTGTTAAAAGGATGAATGCATATGCATGTAGAAGGCTCCATCGATGCTCTATAAAGGTTACCTGCATTTTCCATCAGATTCACCGAATGTCGTTGTCTCCTATCGATCATTAAACATGGAGTTGCCCCACTGATGAGAGATGTCTCCCTTGAGTGCCAGCTGGTCATTAACTCCTATCAGTCCTGCTCTGGGGACTAGACGGCTGCGCATAACGGTCGCCTCCTACTTTGACGCTCTTCTGAGGGTCACGAGGTTTGCATGAGAGTGCTGACTTAGCGGCCAGAGGGTCATAGGGTCAACTGGCTTTCTTTCGTGATTTTCTGGTCTGAAATCCCTTGTGTTTATCATTGCCCATTGGATAGTGTTGGGGCGCATGCAATTAAATGGACAGAGATGATTGTGTTTGATCAAGCTCAGCTGGGTTTGATTCACCGACCGGGCAATTGGACGATGAGTTTCTCATCCGAACAGACTTGTCTGCACAGTTTTCTCATCCGAAATCTCTTTGGTGAAATTTGGTCGAATTCAAAATTGCGTGGTGACGCATTAATTCTTTTGTTTAAGCCCCACGTGGGATGCCAGCCACGTTCAACAAATAGCTTCCGGTCTTGATGTTGTTTATGAATCCGATGGGGGAGTGTTATAATTTCAGAAATGTGCCACTGCTCAGTTGATTCACACGGTTCACTGGATGGGATCATTCATGCATCTCTTGTTGGCGGTTGTGAATTATTCTACATCGGAAATTCCGAATACGTGTATTTGAAAAGATAGTAAGTGGCGTGTTATATCATTATTAGATATGCCTCCAGAGCTGGCTGTCAGCCATGGATGGCAATATTAACCATGCGGACGTTGAGAGTGGGATTATGCGAGAACCGTGCATGTATGTAGTATGGTAGAAATATTTATCGAGCAAATTCTGCATGCATCTCAGAATTGGTTCGCTCTGGTGTCCATGGATTAAAGTTGTCAGTTGCCATAGCAACATACCAGTCAGAATGCCTGTATTCTGAGAAGAACCGCAAGTAAATAATTATTTTTCCATGTCATGAATTCATTCGCCTTTCTCCTTATTCACCTGCATCCTTGCTTTCAATATTCTTTTCCAAACCGGCCGCCAATCAGCCTCTGAAGTCGGTCAGTGCACGAAGGTCGTCGTCGTCCATCAAGCTTGTCGCATTGCTTGCAAGAAGCAGGCAGACCCATAATTGCCTTCACCCTTCTGAGGCTGCAACGGTGCAGCCCCGAGCCAACCAAGGAAAGCCTCTTCACATCTTGCTTGTGTGCCGCCTTAAAAAAAGACCATTTCATTTCTTCCATCATCAGATTCCATGGCAATTTGAGAAGATGTCTTGTGTTGGTTTACTCTGATGACGTTGTTTTATGTCTGCATCCGTACTTGGAGATGTAAAACCTCGTAAACTCAGAGTTATATGATTCTTATCTCTGTGTAGATGGACATTTTGTGGATTATAAGGTTGGTTTTCGCTGGTTGCAGTTCATGCATTTATAGATCTTCTGCTTACGTTCTGTTCCATTGATTTGCGGTGCTGCCGATTCGGATAGAATTCTGCTTACCTTGAAGGTGTGCAGCATTGATTATGCCATTTGGGGCTGACACTGTGGTCAATGACATAATACAGGATGTATACCCAAGGCTCAGAGTCAACAACTGGGTTATTAACATAATTTATATAAGTAGAGGTCATTAGGGGTCAGCATGACTGAATGTTCATTGTAATTGCATTCTGATTGATTGACGTTGCAACTTATTTAAAAACTCGTATGTTATTGAATTGTAGTCCAGCCTTTTAAATATTATTTGGCTGCTGGGTCTGTGTTCTCTGTTGTTTGAGAACTGTGACTTTTTGTGTACTAATTGTAATGTGGGAGGAATGGGATCACGATGATATCAGAAGGTCACCCTCCTATCACTCCCTCTCTTATCAATTAAGCTCACGTGATTGACTCATTGTTTCATTGCATTAATTCTTTTGTTCTCTGATAAAAACAACATTCAAGAGATTAATCAATTGATTTATACATCATGAGGTACAAATATATTCAGCTGACAATTATACTAGATCTGTGTGCACTGGATTGTATCAGAGAATATTCGTCCGATTGGTATCTCCTGCATCGAGTGTGGATTAACAATGGTAACCGTACATTGCAACTGTTCACTTATTCATGGCATTGGGTGCCCTGCATTTGAGCAATCAATACAACGTTTATATATATGAATATATGTACCGCCCTCAATGTATCATGAACCCGCTAAGATCACGTGCTATTCGCAGGGTATGCGTCGAGAGAGATGGCATCTATCGAGTTTTACATGTTAAAAGGTAGGAAAGAAGTGAGGCTTAATGTGGATGCTGCTATTTATAGCTACGCATTCTATTAGCTCGCATTTGAGGAGCTTGCTGCTGCTATTAATGCCTTGAAAGGAATTGGCGTCCGCGTCGAGAGAAAAACGGCTGGAATTCATGTGGAGGTACACGTGATGTGGGTTGAATCAGTGGATTGTGTGCTGCTGGGCTGGATAACACGTGCACTGCTGTTTTGCCTATTACAGTGTGTCTCAGCCTAATTTCTATCTCTCGTGCTTCCCCTGTGGTTAGCCGATTATTTGATCCGGTGATAAGCCTGTGATGAGACTCCCTTGTGTTCCCAGCCATTATTCAAAGTCGTAACTCATCAATACTAATAAACGGATGGCTGACGCGTAACAAGAGCTTTCTGTGAGTTTCATAATTACTTCCATACATCACTAGTTTTTCTCAGGTTGGCTGACAATTTGCAGATCTTTTGCGCCAATCGATCACTGCGTGTTGATTCCTCTGCTCCATGCATCCAGTCTCATGTTGATGCAAGGTCTCCCGTGCAATCAAATACGCTCTCTGCGTACATGTAATATGGTTAATATAATTATATGCATGGTTGCTAGGAGTAACTACTCATACATGGTTGTGCTGTGAATTTGTGAAATGTTCATTACTTTGGCGTACTGAATTAAAGTCCCCTGGGAATTGGTTGATAATTGTCGAGGGATCTCATCTAGTTCTCGTGTTGCGGTGTCACTTTGGTCGTACGACCTCCATCAGTGATGTGTTGGTATTATGTGAATGGCTGCGCATTCCTCCGCACCTTCTTCCCGTGCTATTAATTCGCATGACAGCATCCAATTGGCCAATTCTGCAAATCACGTATTAACTTAATTGCATTCTTCCTGCAGAGGCTATGAGAGCGTGACGGACGTAAGACGAGCATGGCGACGTCTCCCCTGCCCAGTGTCCCTCCCCTTGACCTCAAGTGTGACCGCTATTACACGGAGCGTAACACGACCGCCATCATCTACGGGGGCTATCAGGGCATTCCCGAGAATTTACTCATCAATGGCGCTGTATGGCTGGTTGGTATACACGTCCTGTGCTTAATGACCTATTAAAACCATTTTAATTACAGTCCCTGTTGATCTTGTTTGCATTCCTAAGGAGAATCGCGTGGGACTACGGACGCATTGCACTCGTTAGCCGCACTGAAGACAGGTGAGAGGTTTCAATTCTACCTGTCAAATGTTGTATTATTATTATTTCTCCACTTTTTTGCTTGTACGCTTTTTTTGTTTGTAGTACTGAGTCTACTTTTTTTTTAATGGAAGATAGCAGAGAGGAGAATTTAGTGAATATATTACTATTATTTTTAGACTTCTCTAATGATTTTTATTTTTTGTTATTTTCCCCGGATTGTTTAACTTTAAAATATGGATTCGATTGATTACTGTGTTATTAATTATAAAATCTTCTTTTTTTTTTTTTTTTTTTAATTACCCAGATCCCCAATTGTGAATTCAAATTTGCCACCGAGGTATCCCATAATGCATCACAGAACCACTCACTTCTTGGGTGAAACACTCTTATATATCATTACTTTTAGTTCTTATCATATTCATTCCACATTTTCTTTTTCTTATTTTGTGACATCGTAAAAAAAAATCCTCAGTAAAATATAATAAGAATCTCAATTAAATCGCCTTTAAAGCTAGGAGTTTCTCTTAAAAATTAGAGTTTTTTTCCTTTCGTTATCTAGACCACAAATTATCTTTTCTGTTCCTCACTGCTTTTTGAAAATTCTCAATCACTTTCACCCTCATTTTTCCTTCTTCTTTCGGTATTTACTTTAGCTATATTTTTGTATCTTGGAATGTTAGAAATACTTTATTATTTACCATACACATAAGATGTGTGTCATGTAGCTTTCACCGTTGCATACTCAGACCTTTCAAGCGGTCTTTTTCAATTAAAAAAATAATAATAATAATAATAAAAACAGACCACACCGCCCTTGGAAGCGTCTTGGGTTTTTCCACTTCACGTTGTTCATTCGTCGTATGTGTTGTTGTTGTGTCTTTTTCAGATATCTTCTGGAGGAGGATGGCCGCTCTACGTATAATGTGTATGATATGACATCTATGTTCTTGAAAATAACACTCAAGTTTTTAACCTGAATGTGGATTTTCCTCTCCTGCACTTTGATTAATCACTTAATCACTTAATTTGCTCACTGATCACTTCTTTCCCCTTCTCTTCTGATGGCCTAGGTTGATGGATTGCGGGCAAAAGTCACCAGCTTAAAGAGGACCTCTGGTTGTTTTGAACCATTAACGGATTCACCCCAAAAGACAAATCCGCCTTTTGACTGACATATTTTTAGACAATACGCTTGCTGTGGGCTAATTCCTAGACACATCAAATTTGAGAGGTTTAAAATCTCGGCTTTCAATTTCACACGTCGTGACGGCATAAAAGTATTTCTCCTATTGTGAACAATGGGAGCCGTCAAGTGAGCAGATGGTTTCTCGTCAACCAATAAAGCCCACAGAACCGATCTAAAAAGGTTCTGAACTGAACAGAGGTCCTCTTTAATTTTATCATTACTGGTATTTAAGACCATACACATGGTTGATTGATTGTTTTTGCTGGTAATTAATGAGACAAAATGTAGATTACCATACAATCTGCATTGATACATCTGTTTATAAATCCTTTATTAACGAATTACTCTTAATTAACTAATTACTCTTAATTACTAATCTCACTTAGTGTAATTTATAGTTAACACAGCATGATATAACGATCCCAAAGATATATGTTGTACATAAAATGATTGCGTGAATGAAATCATGTACTCTTTATGACCATCAATTTCTATTTATTCTTTCTCATTACTGTCTTTTTCTTGGGTTTTCATGGTTACCTGCATACTCTAGCTCTCCTTCTTCTCCAATTTAATGCCCAGAAATAAAAGTTCACCCATATTGTCAACCATCAATGAATTATTGTAATTGGCAGATGGACTTCTTTGTTTTATGGTGACCATGGCAACATCAATGAACTGAGAACGTCGCAAGAATCCCTCGATACTCAAGTTCACCGCCAGGATAAGGTGAATGCCTGAAACTGAGAAGGATATGCATAACCCTTCTAATTCATTTGCGTCTTCTTCGTTCAGGGTTTCTGTGCTTGGATTCCGGCTTTCTTCCGAATCAGGTATGTTTGGATTTATGAAGTGCGCGTTACTCAGATTGCTTCCAAATAGACTCACTGTATGTTCAATTTAAATATATGCAGCCAAAAAAGTCCGCTTTTGATTGCGATTATAATTATTCATTGTTCCGATCGTCAAGAGATGAGCACATCCTGCAGAAGAGTGGTCGGGACGCGGTGCAGTATCTGAAATTCCAGCGCTACCTCATCGTGTACATGTGCGTTGTGGTCGTTCTCTGCATCGGAGTCATCCTCCCCGTCAACTTCCAAGGAGATTTGGGTAATGCGCTTGTTTTGAATTAATTATTCCACGCACGTGACTTTCCCTTCAAAATACTGCAGAGGGAGACACACAGGAGTTTGGTCACACTACGATCAGTAATATCGACGCAAAGTGAGGAGATCTGATGCCAGGTTGCTTTGATTTTTATTATTTCTCTGTTCCTAGCTCTCATGTCCTGTGGTTGCACACTAGCCTGGCCGTTCTGTTTCTTGTTATCATCGTCTGTTTCATGCGACATTTCTCCGTGAATTTGGAGTACGAAGATGATGATCAGGTTGGTGTATACTTTTAAAGATTTTGCAAAATTTAAATTTTGTTTTCTTCTTTTCTATAAGGCAACTAGGACTTTGATGATTTCGAATATCTCAAAGGATAGGTGTTACCGCAGTCTGATCAGCCAGCATTTTGGGTTAGTCTTTCTTTTGTATTATGTTTTTTGGTCAATATTATTTTAATTTTTTTCTCAGAGAGGCCTACCCTGAGTCTGAAGTTGTTGACATTCAGTTTGCTTACAACATCGCTAAACTTGTCTCTCTCGACAAGAAACGGTCAGTGATTGTGATTATACTTGTTTGTTTATCACGATGTTCAAACAGCACGCGAGCGATTGAGGGCTTACTCAACTCTGAAGCCATTCTGAAACAAACGGGCGAGCGGCCGACTCTAGTGCCCCTCCCGTGCGGCCAGTGCTGCTGCAACTGCTGTGGATGCAAGAGTGTACGTTCCACTGAATTGAAAATGATTCCACTGAATTTTAACCATAACAGGTTGATGCTATCAATTATTATTCAGCAAAAGATTTGAAGTACAAAGATCTCGTGGAGCGAGAGAAAGCAAAAGCCTTTCAGGAAACGCTCGGAATTGCATTTGTCTCGTTCATCAACGATCAAGTTGCTACAGGGTGAGTTTTTTTATTTGTGTTATTATTTTTTACCAAATTATAAATTAAACTTACACAGAGTACACAATGATTTCAAAATGTCGTGTAAGGGAGCTCACAACCCAATGCCATCGTCTGTCGGTCGCGAGTTAAACGCCCACAACTGGGAGGTACAATATGCCCCTGCCCCTGACAACATCTACTGGGAAAATCTCTCCGTTTCTCCTGCTGTGTGGTGGATGAAAGCGATCTGCGTGAACACTCTCCTCTTTGTTCTTCTCTTCTTCTTCACAACTCCTTCGCTCGTCTTGAATCTCTTGAACCAGGGAGGCTACAAAGAAGCTGTCGCTGAACTTCACGTAAGCTGTGCAAAACTCAATGTATATTAATCAACACCTGATTTCATAACAGTCGCAGTACCTGGTGCAGTTCCTGCCCACTCTGATTCTGTGGATAGTTTCATCGATTCTCCCAAACATTGTGTACTATTCCGATTTCTACTTAGTCGGTCATTGGACTAGGTAATCCATTGTATTTCTCATTATTCATTTATGTATACTCTTTTGGCACAGAACTGCTGAGCACCATGCCGTGATGAGGAAGACATTCACGTATCTCGTGCTAATGGTTCTCATTCTGCCCTCGTTGGGACTCACCAGGTGAGAACGATCGCTCGCTTTGGACAACCCCGTTTACATGTGTATCGTAGCGCCAAAGCTCTGTTTGAATGGTTGACGCAGAGGGATGAGGAATACTACAAGTTCCGCTGGAGGTGATCGACTTAATTGTGATTCATTAAATGACTTTGTAACATCTGTTACACACACAGGTGTATTTTCATTCCCGACAACGGCGCTTTCTTCGTTAATTATGTCATCACCTCCGCGTTTATCGGTACGGCTGCTGAGTTAGTCAGACTCCCTGAGCTGCTCATGTACGCACTCAAAATTTGCTTCGCCAAGTCACAAGCTGAACGTACCTCAGTGAGGAAGGTGTGTCACTTTGACACACAAAGCCGACACTTAACATTGAATATCTCCAGTCTGTGCTGTGGGAGTTCCAATTTGGCATGCAGTATGCGTGGATGCTGTGTGTGTTTGCGGTCATCATGGCATACAGTATCCCGTGTCCGCTGATCACTCCGTTTGGTGAGATTACATAACTGGATAATCCTTATCTCTCATTCACTTTCTTCATAGGCTTAGTGTACATGATCTTCAAGCACATGGTGGATCGATACAATATCTACTTTGCTTACGGCCCTTCTAAGATCGACAAACACATTCACGCCAGCGCGATCAACTTCGTCATGGTGTCAGTGATTATCCTTCAATTCAGTCTCCTCTTCTTCACTATCCTCCGAGCAAGTGAGTCTACTATCAAAATCTTCATCTGATACAGTCAGACCCTGTTAATGTATCCGCCCTTCAAAACATTGTAGTGTATGTAAACAAACATACGCATCAATTGTCAGCGATTTCTTTCAAGTCAGGTCAATTAAACAACAAATGGCGCCCCTCCGCCTATTCAACGTTTAAGAGGGTAATTAAACAAAGGAATCATATGTGGGTATCATCGCCGTGTCGATTTCTTTATGTCTGCATGGCTGGCTTACTTTCAATTTTATTGGTCGCTGAGTTAGGCGATGTTCAGGAGCAGAACGGAAGATGGGAGTTGTGAGTGGAGATCATGGAATCAAGTGGAGAAGAGAGTGGAATTGAAACTGGGAAAGTCCTATAGCTGATCCACGTACACAGGCATAAAATGAGAGCCCACAACGATCATCCTTCAGTTATTGTTTCTACTCTCTACATTGCCCACTTCATTTGATTGTTTCTTTTTTTTACGACCTGCTTGTAACCTATAATGGTACATGCCACTATATGCTACATGGGTTTTTGTATGGCATCTAATTTTCATCATTTTGTTGTCATTAATCCACCTGTTTCTTTGGGAACGGAGGAGGGCGGATTAACGGGGTCTGACTGTATCTCGGTTATCTATTTCTTACCATTGCTACCATCATCTACTCTTTTGTCAATTGTTTTGTTCAGGAGCGGTGCAAGGCATCTTTATTTTTGCGATGGTTGCTCTCTTCCTCACCCTCTTCATCTTCTTTGGGCGTATTTGTTTCGGATGGTTCAAGAGCTTCAGTCCGATCTCATACAAGGTTAGTACATCTCTCTTGTTTGGTACTGTTTTTGTGCATGATTTTTGAACATGGATATGACAAATAATAATAATTTTGTTTCTTTGTATTGTAGCTCTTGCAGGTAAACTCCGAGACTGTCTTGTTCTTTTTTTCTTCGGGGGCTTATTTACACTTCTGCCTTATTAAAAGGAACTTTCATGGATTAATAGATTTGGATACAACGTACAATTGATTCAAGACTCACGTGAAAGTTTCTTGTTTTCAATATGATAATTGTGATTACGGTGTATTTCATTGCACGGAGTACATAACTGAAATTTAAGGTGGCTGCACTCAAGAGGGAAAATGGTGTTTCCGATCTATTTCATATTCATCTATGAAACACACTCTTACAGTTGAATGATTGATTATTGATTATGAATCAGTGTGCACATTCTTTTAAGGGCTTTCTAGATTTGTTTTGACAAATTGTGAAAAAACTTCTAAAAATTCTTCGTTTTCCACAGCACATGCACCGAGACGCAGAACCCAGTGAAGACACGTTGCCTCAGTCAGGTGCCGATTTGAAGGTCAGCACGATATTGCTTCCGTTTTCCCATTTTGGTAATTGTTCCGTCACCAGCCATTCATTCCGAACGTACTGATGGATGAAAGAGACGCAGACATGACCTTCCCAACGGAGAGCCCCCCAATGCCCCCTCCCCCTGCAAACCCTCCTCAGTCAACCGCTAGTTCATACGGAGCGGTTGATTCAGACAACGTTATAATCCCAAACGGGTCACCATCACAAGGGTACACCCAATGACTAGCCGTGGACACGGATGACGGGAGGGTGGATTTTGTGTGATATATTTTTTTTTTCCCGCTCCTTTTTCTCGCTCGTTTTCTTGATTATAGACGTCTGGAAATATAAGTGATATTATTTTTATAATTCAATTTTCAACAAAACCTACGTACTTAATCCATCACCTCTAAATGTACTAGTCAGCCCATATTTCAATGTTCTATTTTGTGCAATTTGTTGTCGTCTTTCATTTCGTTGCAAATTTTAAAATAGCACAGGATTTTATGACTTTTTTTGCTAATTTATTCAAATTAAAGAGGACCTCTGATTGTTTTGAACTTGTAATGGATGATAGAGGATGCATCCCAAAAGACAATTACACCTTTTGGCTGACATATGTTAAGACAATACGCTTGCCGTGGGCTAATTCCTAGATATATTGAATTTGAAAAGTTTAAAATCTCGTTTTATTCTCGCGTTCGATTTCTGACTGTGGTGACGTGCCAAAGGTAATTCTCCTAATGTTAATAATGGAAGCCATCGAGTGAGCAGATCTTTCAGCAGTTCTCATAAAAGAAATCTCACACTCATCTCATTTTAAGTTATTCTGCCTGAGCAAGAAATTTGTATTTCAATTTGTCTCGACTCATTCAGTTGACCAAATTTGTCAAAAATGGTCTCTCGTCTCTCGCAAAACCCCATAAAATCGATCTAAAAGGGTTCTGAAATGAACAGAGGTCCTCTTTAAAGTCGCAGCTTTTTTTGTCTTGGTTGATATTTCTCACCCCATTAAAAAGAGTATATTATAATTCTATAATTATGTGTGTGAATATTACATGGATATTACAAACTCTCTTAAATGTAGTGGTTTCTGATTGGTTCTGTAGTCCATTGTCCATTTATTATTCCTTGTGTGATGTGGTGAAGCCCAAGAACAAAGCTGGTGTCAGTTGCTTGAAATATTAATAAATCATAAATTTAACTTTATTGATATAATCCAAGTCCTCCAATAAAACTAAAATTTTATTTAGATGCAATTAATGTTGTAGCTGCTGATTCTTCCCACTGAGGTTTTTCTTCATTCTTAATTGTTTATACTCTTTCCATTTCTAACCGAAAATGAAATATATAAAAACTGATCGTGCAACATAAAACAAAAAAATGAAATGAAAAAATCTGAAATTATTCATTATTTTTCACTTTGTTGTCAAAATACTTTTCTTTGTGACTGAATAAAACAGATTTTATGATATTCTCATCATTCAAAAGACTTTGGTTTAATTTATTTTCTATCAAGATAAAACAACGACAGAATTACAAGGAACACTATTTTTATTTGACCTCTCATTCAATTCCCTCGTCATCAAAACCAGGGCCACCTCCTCCTCCTCCGTGATCTTCATTTAGCAAATTGACCAACATGTGCTTGGGGAATTCAGAGCCTCTAATTTTAAGAGTGTAACACGCAGCCTCAACTTTCATTAAACTCTGTCGCAAGACATTCAACTTTCTCGGCAACTCGCGTGAAATTGGTCCAAACTGAACAAAAGAGTCGTGGATTGATTTGATTGGGTTCAAAAGGTCAAAGACAACATCAAGGCTGCCTGTGCTAACACAGCGTATAGCCATGCGCATCAACTCGCCAGTCAGATCAGCAATTCCGAGTAAGTACTCAACAGGAGGTACTGGAACCGTTAACTCTGTGATAACGGGAGTGATTTCAGAATCCTCTGTCGAATTCTGTACATTGAGAGAGAAAAAATTTCATGAAGTGATCGTAGGTTACCTTCTTTGACTTTTACCTCAGTTTCATCAACTTTCAATGTGAGATCACTTTGCATTTGTGGGAGAGACATTAGGGTCTTGGTCTTCATGAAATACAAAAACGTAACCGCTTCTATGTATTCCTGTAATCCTGCAACCAAAATTTAATGACTCATTTTGTCAAGGAGAAAAAGAAGATTGCATGTCATCAAACTTACCAGGAGAGTACGCCCTGAGGAACTGATAGATGTCTTCATGCATGAGTTCTTTGGCCACGTCTACCCATTTCGTTTTCTTGATTTCATGCAACTTACCCTCGGCTTCCTCGATAATGGAGCAAGCCTTAGGGTCATCTCTGAAAATCCGCATTTTAATACAAAGGAATTTGAGTGAGGATCACTTACTGGTTTGCGCGGTGCAGAAGAAATATGGCACGTTTACTCTCAATCGTGATATCACGACTCAGCTTCACGATTCGCTCGTGTTTGTCATGTTTGGAATCCAGTTTGATTTGGAATTGCTTGAAGGAAACCATAATGGGATTGCTTTCATCAATTTCTGTGGTTGTGTCTTGTTTCCTGGAGGAACCCCCTCCTCTCCAACGTTTCCCTCCATCTCTACGACCTAACAAAATAATAAATAAACAATGCTCTGTCATATGTTACAATTGAGTTTAATAATTATGCCTCATGAGCACCAATCCCTCAGGGCAAGCACCAGCCACACACAGTCTGGCCTCAAGTACTGATACCATTCCATTATTTCCAATACTACTATTTTTTACTATATTAATAATACATTTGGATCCAGGATGAGTTATATCTTAAAAGTAGAATGCGAGGCCGAAAGGCATTAGTTCAACATGGCTGGCATCCCATGAGGGTCTTAGGCCAAAGAAGCCTGTAAATTTAATGCTTCACCAAGTGAACTAATGAATGTTTAATTTAAATTCTGACTTGAACAAGTCTGTTAGGATGAAAAATTCACCCAGACACTTCCTAGTCGGGAATTGAAACCCAAGCTTCGGAGCTTCACTGTGGTTAGAGTCTGACACTCCACCCGACCAATGATTCCCAATGGAGCCTGTACACTAGCTGACATACTACAGACAGAGACAGAGACCTCACCCGATTTATCTGTGCTACCTGTACGTATACCCTGTATTGTAGGAACTATGCTGCAATGACAGCTACTGTTGTGTCTTCACTCAAAACTGCACTCAGCACTGTCGCACTGTCAGTGTGACTGAGTGCTGACTGGCAGCGGTCGCTGCAGTGACTGAGTCAGTGAGTGAGTGTCTCAGCATCACTGAGCATGACGGGTCTCACTAAACACTGCAAACGAGTGTTTTGCCTCAAACGACGTTGTTGTGCCTCAAACAACTCAATGACTGCCGATCTCTCACACCCGAAAAACAATGAATACACACTGGTTGTCCATATGACTAAAGTTTGTTTTTTTAATAATATGTTACAGTATAGCCTGATCTTGCTTGAAACCAACATAGAAGGCTATCACATGTCTCTATAACTCTAAAAAATACGATTTACCGGTTTCCGAGCCTGTCACGTAATGATAATAAGAATGTAATGATTGCTGATCATTGCTTCCACATTCTTTTTTTTATAATAATAAAAATAATAATAATCATGATAATAATGATAATAATTTTATTCATTCACAAACCAAAGTGCAATAATAATGTAGTGACTGAAGCAAAATCGCTTTTGTGCTACATCAAAAGAACATACATATAAAAGAAATGTGAAAATGAGAATATTGAGTCAAACATAAAAAAGATAAAGAAATATATACACAATGGAAAAAAGAAGAAAACATTATACGTATTTAGCAATTAAGATACTATGAATAGATTTTTTGTATTTTTCTATTGAATGTAAATCTAAAAGTAATGATGGTTGTAGAATATTATTATTATACTAATGTGTAAAGTTAGGCAAAGTTGAGTGGGTGACAAGATTGCGTGTCATATTTTATCTCATTAGAAGCGGTTATTTCAGCATCGTGTCGGCCTATATGTCATTATGATTATGAGGAATTATAAAATAGAAACCGACAGAGTCTCACAACACAGTCTTTCGCAGTATTGACCTTGAACTTGATACCAATGTCGTTTGAGGCACAGCAAAGGATTTGGGGATTTGAGGTGTTTAGTGAGACCGAGCGTGACTAGTAAAGTAGTATGATAAGTATCACTATCATCATACTATCAGTATCACACTTCACAGCATGAAGCTTGATATGGCCACGCGTATGACGCATCTCAAGTGCTTTTTGGCAAATCATGTACACACAGTCATCTAATTTTGTACACAAAAGACACAAAGCGCAACCATACACCACTTATGATAATAAAGCACACATACTCATGTTTCTGTATTTCTGAAGTTGTTTGTTGAATAATCAAAGTTGAAAGTACTCATTGATAATTTTTAGTTGGTAAAGTCATAACGTGGAATTGTCATCAAAACGCACTTACAGGCTGCTCAAAATGTGAAACGGTTATCTTTATTTCCCTCTCATACCTATTCATCGCGTATCATATAGTAAGCATGAGTAAGAAAACGCCACAAAAATCATCTAAAGAAGACAGAGATTGTTCGATTCTGCTTTCACCGCACCACAGCCGCGTTGCAGGTGAGCCTAATGGGCGATAATATAATTATTTCGCATAATAGTTTATAATTATACAAATAGTACAATACATGCAATATGACATACTCACATAGAAAGAAAAAATTATATAACAACTAAAATCTATTGCTGGGCGTTAACTTAGTTAAGCATGTGAGAAAACCTATGGCGGGATCCTCCCCCTGGGCTAGCTGACATACTTATGATACTACAGCGAGACCCAGGGGTCCCATGGACCTCGCCCGATGTATCTGTGCTACTCCTGGGCTAAAAACTCACAACACCAAATAGCAACATAATTCAAAGCATTAAATTTTATCCCATTGCAGCAGTCACCAGTCTGTGAGGCCTAAGTGTTGACAGATCCTGTGCATGAACGAGGACAGCACCTGTGACCTGGTAGCCCCCAATGCATGCACAGGGGTCAACAGCTTACAAGGGACACACAGACTCACTTTAGCTGCTTAGCAATATTTGGCATAAAATGCTGCTCACATTAATAATGAAAAATAGAAATAAACATATAATATTTAGATGTATATCAAAATTGAATGACGATAAACGAGTTGCCAAGTTAAAATGTTAATATGTGGCAAGATGCTCGATAACATTACATCCCCAGTCTCTTTACAAAGCTGTTGCTGTTTGATTAGGCTCAGCAATTGGCTTCTTGAGAGAGGTGGGCAGGTTCTCTCTATACTTGGCACACATGATCGTTAACGAGTCACTCACTGCAGACCTGCTGCCAAGGATGATTTCTTTAAAACAACGCTGGACAATAGCATTCTCTAAAGAGGAGCATGCATAAATAAAATGCATTAACCTCCGGTGAATCTGGTAATCAGGGTAAAAGGCATGCACAAGAGGGGGCAGCAGGTGGCAATTAGTGGTATGTGGGAGGTGAAGCAATCTTCTCAGGCATTTTCTCCACGCACAAAAGTATGACGCTGCATCATGCGGGTTCCATAGGCTGGACCCGTAAAATGTACCAATTGGGTCAACACTTCTGTCGTTCCAAGTAATGAGTTGCAAGCTTGTAGCACAATTGGCAATATATATTTAACCAACCTATTGAATTTATTAGGTTTATTTATAATATGCAGCTGAGAAAAAGATCGATATCGGATACAACGTTCGCTCGCGATGTTGAAGAAAATAATCGATATTGCTTGCCAGTCAAAAGTATCGAGCCATATCGATATTGGTCATATTGAGCCCATCCCTAGTGACTACCCACGCCAATTAACTCCATAGTCATGATAGTGTAGCCATCTGAAGGGGGAGGGGGGTATAGCAATAGGAGTCTTTGAAACGAGACTACGTACTACCCAACCTCTGGTCACCATAGCAATGGTAGCTCTGTCCCTGCTCACACCGTGAATCATAATTTCACTGCTCACGTTATAATTTATATCCATCAGAATTCTCGGTTGTGGGGCTCCAACTCCCGTTGTCTGCGCCCCTTGATTAAGTTCTTGTTACTTGTCAGTCAGTCCAGGTCGCAGTCCTCTTACTGGGCAGCTGACTGGGTCTGCGAGGAAGGTGAAGGATACGTGTGCTGATTGGCACAATGCCATCCTCAAGTGGAATCAGCTCAACAGCCGAGGAATGCGAATCATAACAGAAATTTCAAATCGTAAAATCACATCCAGGTATGTTAACCTCAAATGCTCATTTAAAACCTACTACATTTTCTTCGTAGCGAAAGCAAGAATGAAGAAACAGATGCTACTACCTGGCCAGAAGGACTTCAAAAATTATGTGATGATCTCACAGACATTTACCAAAGCCTGGTGGATAATCAGTACCATTGCATACCCCAAATATCTGTATATTCATTTTAAGGCTTCAGTTGTTGATAAAATGGTCAAATGCACCAGCGCCATGAAGGGTATCGCTAACCTGGAATGGCACCAAGAGAACCAATCGTTCTGTGAGGAACCACTCTTCCAAACGTGGTCAATCAACTTGTTTGGTCAGTATTACCCGAAATATCGCCCGGAATACTTGAATATATTATGCAGGTGAGACGTCTGAAGAGTTGTTGAAATCATACCAGAAGGAGCTGGCTGTGAAGAAAGCCATCGTTGAGCATGTCGCTCATTCTCCCAGCAGAGAAATCCTTGTCTTCTACTCAGCCACGTGGATTCATCAGGCATACATCACGGACAAGGAGACCCTACTTTTGGAAAGCATGCTAACAGAAACAGGGCACAGGTAGCAGCGACCGTCCCTTCGTGCAATACATCTTCATATTTTTGGCTTAATAAACTATTTTGTGTATACTTGAGAATCCCTCGATTTGAGTTACCGTAAACTCATTTAGTTCTGTTTATTACTGAGTCAGAATGAATCTTGCGAAACCTTTGAAGTAAATTTGGCTAAGGTATATTTACAAAGATAATATAATTCCCAGGTTTCCTGCTAAAATTAATCTTGGAAATGCTATCTACAAAATACACAAATCTTAAGGAGTCTTTATGAAATAACAAGGGTAATATGATTGAGTCAATTTTATTCCATATTCTCTTGCACAGAAGTTAGCAGCATGCTTTGAAATAAACATTAAGCACAACCAAAGAGAAAGAAATAAAAAAAAGAAATAATGATGAAAGAAGAAATATACACATCTCGAGAAAATTATTAAAGGACTTTTAGTGTATAAAAAAGATAAGATTTAATTAAATTAAATTATACAGATTCATGAACGAGAATTTGTTTGAGAAATGCAGAGTTAGAGGTATAAGGGACAATCTTTTTTTTTTTTCCAGATTTCTTTCTTAAAAAATAAAGACAATATTCTCCAGTCTATAAATGCTACACGAATGCAAAAAAATTGCTATAATAGAAAGCTAGGAGTTTAATTTTACTCATTTTTTTTATAGTTTTCAAACAGGTACAAAAAAATTGTTTTGCATACAGAGATATCATCCTGTTAAACACACAAACCAGTCAAGCAAAATTTAGTATGCAGTGTCAACATATATTTTGATTATAATCAATATTTACTACACAGAAATATTGTCTTAAGTACACAACAAAGGGAAGACCAGAATTTCAACCTTTTGATCTCAGAAGCAACTTTTTAGAACAATTTTTCAATAATTTGTGACGCGTACAACAGAAAGAAAACAAAAACAAAAATCACTCGACGAAAAACAAATTTCAGAGGATGGGCTCGCAACCATGCAGACCCGAGAGTATTAATTAGATAGTTCATAATAAATCAAATGTAAATCCTATTAATTTTGCTAAGTACAAACAAAATTAAAAAACATAAGACATAGGGAGCAAAAAAAAAAAATAATTCTTCAGCAGGACGTAATTTTCGATGTCTGTATTTTCTCCCGCAAATTAATTAAAACAAAAATTACCTAAGCAAAAATCAAAGACAAAAAAATTGCACTCGTTTTTGGGAGCAAGAAGAGGAGGAACAGGGAGGGGAGAGAGAGGTCAATTGTATCACAGAATAAAAAAAATATATATAAAAACTCGTAAAAATCCTTGTATGGCACGTCGATTTCAGGAGTGACGTTTAGCAGTGGCTGTGCGGGTCTTCGTCCATCACAAGGCTCTGACGGTTGGAGCCAGGAGGGGTGCTGGCTGCACTGCTAGTGTTGGAGGCTTCGGACAGGCGCGGAGTGCGGCTGGCGATGTTCTGGTGTAGTGGGTTCAGGACCTGGCCCTGGTTGCCCACTGAGATTTCCATTGTAACCTACGAGAAATAAATCGTTGATAAAAAGAGTGAGAAAAAAAGCGAGAATAAGTAGAAGAGAAAAAACGCCACAGCGAGAAAAAAGAGAAAAATATGTGTATTAGCCAATCACAGCACGCAGTTTGTTTTGTTTTTGTTTTTTTTAGCGAGATATCTAGGATGACTGAAGAAGAGCACCACCACTGGTGAGTTGTTGGTTTATATCCAAAAGTGAATGAAACATTTCTTCTGTGTGTCTCTTGGTTGTGGGAAGAAGCGCATGCCTTTTTGCTTGAAAGCGCCTTTTGAAAAGAAAGAGAAGAAAGAATTTGTGGGTCGCACAAATTCCGTTCAACAAAGCAGAGAGAGGTGCTCCTGAGAAGGACGGAGGGGGTTAGTCGCAGCTCCCGATTTGAGAGCGGAGGGTGTTAGTGTTGATTTACCTCGTAATGTGATGAATTGGAGATAGGGGAGGGAGGGTGACTGTCATGCCTTCCAATATAACTCATGTGTTTACCTGTTACGATAGGATGACAAAACGTGAAAGGGAAAAAATAAATGAAAAAAAAAAGCATGCAGGGAAATTTAGGTGAATGTAAAAATAATTAGTGCACAAATAAAAAAGAAACCACGCCGACATGCAGTGGGAAGAAGAAGGAAAAGGGGGTGGAATTTGGGGGTAGGGAACAAATGAGGAGAAACCCTGATGACACAGAGAAGGTTGATAAGCGAACCTGTCGGCTCATTGATGCCATTAGGCTGTGACAAGGACCGATGAAATTTGCGTACTGGGTTCCATTTTCTTAGTGAGCCTATCAAGCCTGAAGAACGTTCTATCGTGAATCAAAAGTGCTTACATCATACAAAGACCTCATATCAAAATAAAGTACAACTAAACATAATTGAAAAAGAAAAAAAAAATTAAAAATTCATGCCAAATAGAAACTTTAATAAATCAGGGGCTTTGGACGATGAGGGAGGATTTTAAGGGAGTTGCGTACCATTCACTTGTGAAGAGCTGCCTCCACTGCTAGTAGTGCTCACGCCCCCCGGAGAGGTCGGGGGGTGCCGTACAATGTCAATCCCTCGTTGGGTACCAGGGGCAAAGTTTGGCGAAAACATACTGCGGACACGCTCAAGTTTCTCTTCCTCGGGAGCAGGCGCTGATCGGCTACCTGAAGGAACCGGTTGCTACGGAAACAAGAAACAAAATTTAAAAAGCAGCATGTACGTTCCAACCTCACCTGTACAGCAGCTGCAGCTGCAGCAGCTGGAAGGTCGATAAGCACCTGCATTCCCTGATCAGGCCCCATGTGCGCCACGTGGCTGAAGTTGGTCGGCGCCGAAATGATTCGTGACTTGCGCTCAGCGCGTCTGCGAGATCAAATTAAATGTCTCAAATAATACAATGGGCAAAATTTCAAACGACGAATAACAAAGAAAGCCGACCATCGAGAATATGAAACCGAGAGATATGATATTCCCCATGCACAAAACACACACAGCATGCATATTGGACAAGAAACGGAAAAAATGTAAAAAATATAAACTTAACAAGAAGAGCAAAAGGTTTTTATAAGCGGTCTTTTTTTTTTTTTTTTTTTTTTGGTCTTTGGTGAAAGAAAGATTGGTGCTTACACATCTTTAATGATGTCTTTGCCTTCCGCCTTCCCCATGTGCGCCACATGGCTGAAACTGAATGGGCCTGAGATCAGTTTCGATCGCCGGAGTTCCGAACTGATAGCGGAAATAAAAAACAAAAAAAGTGAAAAAAAGTGCATGGGGGGTTGGGGGGGGTTAGATCTGAGAGGTCAGAGGTCATGCTGTTGATTAGCAGATTAAGCAACTTAAATAATTATGAGATATTCTTTTTTTTAAATTAACAACAAACCCAAAAGTATACAAGATGCTTCAACTCACAATTCCTATTTAATCCCTTAAATGGCTTGAAAAAAAGTTACCATGTACTCTTAAATATACAGATTAAAAACATTGACAACACTATAAAAAAATATGTATTCATGCCGTGCTTAACTACATGTAGAGAGAAATATCTTTGTAATCTTTGTAATTTTTTTAATTTCTTGTTTCTGATAAATTCTGCAAAAGAAGGTTATGAAAGACTAAACACTGATTACATGGTAGCAATAAGATAAATAACATGCCATGAGAACACAACAAATATTAGCAAGCAATAATAAAAGCAGAAAATGCATTTAATCAACAAATAAACAACACTCACACTTTGGCGGCATGCACATCCTGAACGCTACGGAACGAGAAGCGCCGCTTCCCCCGCAAAAGATTCCGATCTTTCACAAGATCTGGGATGTGAATTGCGTCCTCATCTGCAAAAGAAAAGAAAAAAAGGTGAAACACAGATCAAGCCAAAGTGCAAAGGTCACCATCTGTGATATCTCTGAGGTAGATGAGCGAGGGTGAGTCCAGCGCCTGAACAAGCCCCAGCGATCCGTTAGAGCACAAAGGTCGTGTGTTCTTCAGCGAGAGTGTCTGAAGCCACTCTCCACTTTCAACGTGGTACACAAACGCCACGCCCTCACTGTATATAGTCAGGTACGGCCGCTGGTAACCTGTCAAGTAGATAGTACCATGGCCTATGCATTCTTGCCTTGCTTACTAGCTGAGTGGGGACTGGCGGGCCACATCAGTTCAACGCTGCGCGTTCGCTGCCCATTGTAATCGACGTAAACGCCGAGACCTGTGACCAGATTATCTGATAATGGTGGATTGATAACCCCGGAGGTACTGACTATTGAAGACGAGGAGGTACTCTACTTGTGACGCCAACTCAGCCACGAGGAGAGCGTCAACAGGACTTTGTAGAATGAATTGAAGAGTGGGGTCCTCAGAATTGACAAGCGCTGAGGAATAAGAATTAATATCCATGCAACGGATTAAAACACTGGTGTTTACCTATAGGCATGCTATCTCCCTGTACACTGTAGATAGCAAAGCTAGACGGGAAGCCAACAAACAGCTTCTCGTTGACCATGCTGAGATACTGCACCTGTCCGGCACATTGGATTTCTTTCACTTTACGATGGCGGACTTTGGTGCGGTTCAGTTCATACACGACAATGGTGCGCTTACTGGCGACGCACAGACAAGTACTGGTGCCCTGGCGGACAGTGCCAGTACAAAACACAGAGCAACTCCTGCTCTCTTCAATCTTAACGCACTCAACTTTGTCATTCTCCAGGGCAGCAAGAGGCATTAATCTGATGTGGCGTTGTTTCCCTGTGATCGTGAAAATCTTTTAAATTAAACAAATGTTTCGTGTGAAAGCACCTGATAAAGTCACAAAGAGGTGCTCGTCAGGGAGGATTTCAACTTGATACACTGTTTTCCGATCTCCTATGCGCATGATACCTGGAAAAGGGAAGAGACATAAAATGAGCAAGGGAAATTAACACCACTCACTGTCTCTCTGCAAGTCAATGGCGTATAAACCATCCTCAGTACCCAGCACTAAGTGATCACGATCTGTTTAAAATAAACATGAAATTTATTTAAACAATGATCCGTAATCAGGAGACTTTACCAAGTATTGCTGCCGCGTTGGTTTTGACGAGGAGAGCCAGCTGCGAATCATACACCTCGCGCACTCTGAACACCTGAGAGGGAAATAGATCAAAATTTTTAATTTCGTTTTGAATACCGGAGAGAAAAATAGATCAAAATTTTAAATTTTTAATGATTTTGGTTTTCCCCCACCCCTCCGAGACAAGATACAGCACTCACTGATTTATCTGGGATGCTGTTTTTGCGAAGGACCTTGTGGAGTTCACTGAGTGCTCCAACCCATCGGCGCTTGTCTTGTTCGTTGTCAGCCAGCATGAGCACCTGGTGGCTCACCTCTGGAGGACTGATCAGCGACGTCATCACTTTGAAGATACATGTTATGTCTTTCTTGTTGGCGTGAATCACATCTGACTCTGACACAGAGCTCACGGCAAAACCTTCGTCCCTGGCAACCGAAAAATAGGTGTAAACAGAAAGGTGACCTCAAGACTGACCTCATGTCAATGACTTGGTTGACGACTGAAGTCGCTTGGTTGTTGCGGTCAGGGTTGATGTCATAGAGGAACAACTTGAAGTCACAGACCACAACAAATTGCCGCACCCATCCCTTGCGAATTCCTCCGTGGCGGGGTATCTGAAAGAGACTCCGTGTGGCTGATTCGCTAAAGGAGAGAGTACCGACAACTCACCCGCACATATCCTTCGTACGCTGTGCCTACTCCCTTTGTTGGATCAATGCCAATTGGCCGTTTAACTACCAAAAATAACCATCAAATATCCCATTCAGTTGTTACTCATCATAGACTCACTCTGATCAGGAGGAACAGGACAAACTTGCGGAGCTTTATCAGCGCAAGCAACATGACAAGAATAATCACACTCTGTAAACAATAAAATAAACCTCAAACTAATTCACACAGCTAAAGAAAGCGTACCTTCGCAGACGTTTCCCTGACGTTGCAGGCCAATCATCAGCGACGTACAGTGGTGACACTTAATGGGAGTGCTGAAGCTGCGAACGTTGAAGTGGTGTTTACGAGGAGTCATGGTGCTGCTCCTGATGGGCAGTGTTGATGCGATACGATGTTCCGATGTTTCAATCTGAGTAAGATATTGTGGTGAAGAGTGAAGGATGGATTGAGCAGGAGGTTTACCATGGGACTGCCAGAGCTAGCGCTGACCATGGACGGCGACAGCTGACCAGATGACCGTGATCGCCCGGAACCCATGCTGGCAGACTCATCCTCACTCTCCTCACGTTCACTTCCAGTTGGGGTCTGATTTATGAAATATTCATCAGTTATTCAATTTTGTCAAACAAAGATATTCGCAGAAATAGACAAAAATAATATAAATTCAAGTCAGAACAAAGAGAATTTGCGTTGGAAGATCCAAGTACGCAGATATGAGAGGAAGAACTAATAAGAGTCAGCTACTAAAATAAAAGAGAAGCAATAGACAAAGCGGCTAGGAGAGAGGACGAACTAAAACAAGCTGAATACCTTCTTAAGCAGAGCACTCGATGGGCAAAGAGTGTTGGACTTTCTCTGGGAGGAAATAAAAAAATATCAAATGTCTTGTGTGCTATGTGGTATTAGTGATCTCTCATGCTGTTTCAAGGCAACTTTCAACCAGGATTCAGGAATCAGGAATCAGGATGTGTTTGGGGATTTGTAGAGTAGTAGTTTGGGTATGGACAATTGTATTTGAAATTGAAAATTTATACAAGACGACTATTTCGCCTTTTTTTTTTCTTTCTCCGGGAGCATGATATACTGTAGAACAGAAAATGTTTGCGCCAGAACAGAAAATGTTTGCGCCGCATGAAATTTTTGCTATATTCGCTGTCACGATCAACCGCGAAAATCAGATGCATGCAAAATTCTTCTGGGTGATCTTATATCGTACACTCTTGGCCGCGAATAATTGGTGCCACAAATAAAGGCTAGAGCCATAAAACAGCAAAATTGCACTCAGTAGAAATTTCCTGTTCTACAGTAAATGGCAAGTCAGTATTTAATAGATCGAACTAAAGCTTTCGATACGATTAATCACTCGGGCAAAATGTGTTAAAACAGCCGGGAGGAAGGCCACTGCAAACCATACATGCTAACATAACAAAAGCGAAAAACAGCAAACCCAAGAAAATGTGATTTTTTTTTCAAGAAAAAGTGTCGAATTGAGAAAATTGAAATTAAACATAGAAAATAAAAACATAATACTGTAGTTCCTAAATCAAAAATTCTCACGTCTTCAATTCTGGATGCGTCATTGAAGAGAAATCGGTAAAATGACGATTGTGAATCTGGACGATCAAACACTGCAGAAAAAGAAGACAAAACATTAATTATCTTTTATTCCCTGTTCACCAGCTGCTTACATCCACTGCCAAGACCCGTGACTTTGGCGGACGATACCTCATCGTGAAGCCTGGCAATCTCAACCGCCTGCTCCTCAGTCATGGCAAGAGCTTCTTTCAATTTACTGTGGAATAAACACAATTACACCATGGCCATACACATAACACTAATAATCCTACTTCTCTGTGACAATCTGCAGGGCTTTAGCATTACGCAATTCCTCTCGAATCGTTTCCTTTGCTTGGATTTCGCTCTGAAGCGATGACTGCAGATCGAGCAGCTGCATTTTATCCAGACGTTGCGATCGTCGATTCTTCCACGTTTTCTCGGACGAGGGCATTCCAGTCATTTTCAATCCCTCTAATTCTTCGGTCATCTTCCCAGCCAGCGCTTGTAAGTAACCCCGAGCATCTTTCTCATCAGTCACCCTACACGAGAAACAAATAAAACATTTAGTGCATAGTAGGGTATTTCTCAGAAGTGAGAACAGATTATAAATTGACATAGCATGCACATAGTACGGTAAGCCAAAAGAGAGAGGGAGGAGGGGGGGAGGGCAACTGTATCTGACCGATAAAGATGATATATCGTGGGTGATGAAAATGTCAACTCAGGTCAAATACAGCATAACAAAAATGAGATTCCCCACACATTTTTGACATACAAAAATGAAATAAAAAGCCGACTGCCAAGTTACTATACATAAAACCAAAACCTCTCTTTCCAAATTTCCACATGCAAGTTAACCACACAAAAATAAAATAAAAAGGTATATACCTTATTAAGCTGTGTATCTATGAGGGGGAGGGAGTACCTTGTCTTTCTTGGGTTTAATCTGATATACTTGACATGAATACCATGATATATTTAATCCTTCAAATTTATCGTATTTTATTACGCACAAATTCTTGACAAATTTTCATCACCCACAAGCAAAGAAAAATAAATTATTAAACATCAACACACAAAAAATAAATTAAAAATAAATCACAAAACTAAAAAAAACATCCAAGTACACAAATCAAAAAATTATAAATATTACAATGAAATACGTGCAGTGAAATACCGCAAACAATTCTTTGATTTTCTGTACGATTTCAACACCACAAAATTCATACACGATAAAAAACATGCATTTGTGATTGTGAATAAAATAAAAAAGCATCCAGCCCTCTTCAATCTCAGCAATGCTGCCTGCTAACACAAACACAGCCAGGGTTAGCTGTCCAGTTGATTCAGCTCAATATCTAAGGTACAATCCCTACGTAGAATGTTACACACAGAGGAGCCTTCCCTAGCCTTAGCTTCAGCCCTCAGCAGAGCAGGGGTTGGGGGCAGCCCCATGCGGGGGGCACTATTGGGGGGGGGGCTGCCCCTCAACATGGCCTTTCGTTTGAAAGCAGACGCACAATTGTTCCAGCACTTCTTCAGCGCAACTGACCATTGAATAATCTCATTAATCTGCGCCTCCCACTGGGCCACAGACTCCCGCTTGTCCCTCAGCTCCAACGCCTCCTCCTCCAACTGCCGCTTCTCCACCGTCAAACGCTCAACTTGCGCTTCACTCTGTGTACAAATCAATATATATTACGCTGCCAATCCACGCTAAATATCTCACCAGGGTGAGCTGGCGTAGTGCATTGGCGCAGTCTTGCTCCATGACCATACGCTCTTGTTCCAGGTGGTTCTGAATGGTCATCATCTCCTGCTCTTTATCCAGTAAGCCTTGGTGATGTGCCACCTCCAGTCGAGCGTCCACATCGCCCTGCAATGTGGCGTGCGCTGCTTCAAGGTCATGCAGCTGCTGAGTCAGCTGCTGGATATCAGAATGCAGGCGTCCTTCCACTGTGCTCAGCCGGTTTTCATGCTCCATCTCCTTGTGGTCCAACTCAGCCTTCAGGCGCTGCAGTTCTGCCTGCGCATTATCCAGGCTACCGCTGCTGCCTGTGCGCTGTTCCATTTCGTGCACGTAACTCTCGGAACGTTCGCGCAATTTCTTCTCTCTGATTACCTCATTGTGTGCCTCCTCCAGAGAAGTTTGCAACTGAAAATAATGCATGAATAAAAAACCTACAGACACTCTTACGAAAAAACCACCCACCTCTCGTTTCGCTTTGTCAGCTTTCCGTAGTTCCTGCCGCAGTGCGTCCATCTTGAGTCGCTGTTCATCCAATTCCTCATCGCGATCGCGCATCTGTCGTGACAACTTCTGCTTCTGCGTCCTTAAATCAGCCAACCTGCGATCCAAACCACGAAATCACAACTTCCATGCAACCCACGCAACACCCACTTCTCATTGAGGTCAGTGAACTCATCCACTGCGACTTTGCGCTGCAGCATAGCGTCCTTGAGCTCCTTGGTCTGGCCTTTCAACTTCATCTGCATCTCATCCAGTTCCTTGTGAGCGTCCTGCGCCTCCTGCTTGAGCGCCCGGTTACTCTTCTCCAGACTCCGCATCTTCTTCGGGTCAACCGATTCCACCTCCTGCTGCTTGTATCCGTCATCCATTGACGCCAGTTCTGTGATCTTCCTCTGCAGGGCGCCGTTCTCTTCTTGTAACCTCTTCAACTCAGATTCCAAACCAGCTGGAGCCCCGGGCGCATCATCCACTGAGCCATACTGCAGAGGCTGTGACGCTTCTACAGAAACAGAAACTGAGCAAGGCTACAAAGAAATCACTCCCACACTCACCCTTTAACTTATTAGCTAAATCACGGTTTTCCTGCTCGAGGTTTTGTATTGTGCGTGCTAAATCCGTCATGTGACCTCCCATGGATGACCCGACCTCTGAGAGGACCCCAAGGTCAGAGAGAACGCTGTCTTGCGTGAAGGAAAAACCGACAAACGGAAGGTGATGACCAGTGAAGGCAGAGCTTGTCGTCGGTGGAATCGACTCCTAATTCCGGGAAGGAAAACTCAAGATAGACATCCGGCTATTTGTCTTGCAGTGAATGTGTAATAAAACATGATTGAACGAGCCACCAGAACAAAATATACAAAATTACGCCAAAGAATTTAAGAGAAATGTAATTATTGAACAGTGACAATCCACCAAATGATAGCCATCATCAAATAGACCGGTCAGAAAACTCACTTTTCTGCGAGCCTATAAAAATGGTACGCATTAAAATAAAATAAAAGAGAAAATTAATAAATTATACAGAGAGAATTATTTCTGGAATAGTACAGTAAACTCTCCTTTTAATAAGTTAATATCAATACTAATTTATTGAAAAATTGAACTAAACTCACATTAGGCCTGAAATCTGAATCATCGACATCAAAGTTGGAGGTATCCGAGGCACTCGTTACTTCAGGAACATAGGGAGCTTCACCTGAAACCGAGGAAAAAAAAAATTATATTAGGAAAATGGCATCAAAACGAACAAAATATAAAAGCAACCCTCGAAATATCCCCAGAAATTCCGTAAAAAACCCACACTGCCGAAGGCTGTCCCAATCGATCCCTTCAAAGAACGGATGCTGAGAAAAGTCTGAGATTCCATTTTGTCCCAGTCGTCTTTCCTGCACTGTTATCAGACGGCAGATGAGGTCCTGAGCTGCCTCTGACACGTCTTGCACATCATCGGGGAAACGCAGGTTGTTCTAAAAGAAAAATTAATCAACTAACGAGGCCGACATAAAGGGAAAGAACACCACATATATATATATCACTATAATCACTCAAATGGGAGCACATGCTCAAATTTCCATAATATTGATGCATTAGGCAGTTTAGAATGACAGGGCCCTCTACAGCCACTGAACAGGAGTAGATGAAATTGATAGCACCTTGTATGCTCTGCATCTGTGTCTCAAAGTGCACTTGTATCGGTGCAAATACACAAAATAAAATATAGAGTTATAGACGAAATAAACTGCAAAATAAGACATGAAAATATGATCGCAATATAAAGAAGAAAGCTGTATGAGGTGCAGATGAATAAAAATCTCAAAATAATAATAATAGTAATAATAAAAAAGTCATGAAGATTTACAATTGTATACCGCACGTTAAAGGGGAATGGTGATCTGATGTTATTTACTTTATCAAATGACTGATTGATTGATAGCGGTTAATAGGGCAAAGCAAAGAGGAACAGGTGTAGCAAAGAGGAGGAACACAAGAGGGAAACCACAAGGTGAGAGATAAGGGAGAGGGGGAGGGAAAAATAGCTTCATGTGGAGATAAAGGTCAAGAGAGTGGGAGAGCAGGAGGAGAGAGAGGGAGATAATTAGATGTCTGTGCAGCAACAAAGTGCCAGCAGATGCAACGCACAGCCACTTATGCAACCAAGTAGATCACTAGGCTAGGACACCTGCATACTGCATCTGCAGGGGGAGGGGAGGGGGTGGTCAGCTGTGAAGGTCAGGGATAGCAGCAGACCGATTGTAATAAAAGCTGAGACTACATCCAGATGTGCAGCTTAACAAGAAGTACAGACTGACCAAGCAATGCAGCCCTCACCTCATGATTCATGATCTTGCCGTACGTCTCAACCAGTGACTCCGCATAGAACGGTGGTTCCCCATACAGCATTTCGTACATACACACTCCCAGCGACCACCAGTCACATTCAGGGCCATAGCGCCCGTGCCCGTCCTCCATGGCGCGCAATATCTCAGGCGAGATGTAATCTGGGGTTCCAACAGCGACTGATGACTGAACCTGATGATAACTCAAATGTAAGCAGAGATCAAGATACCCTGTGAGCACTTACCATGCCATCTTCATTCAATCTCAGACACGAACCAAAATCAGCCAGGACAATGTGTCCGCTGCGGTCGATTAGAATGTTGTCCGGTTTTACATCTCTGTGCACGTAATGCAGTGTGTGAATTGAATCTATTGCTAGTACCATCTCTGCAATGTAGAACTTGGCCATTTCCTCAGGGAGACGATCTTCAAACTTCGATAGCAGGGTAAGTAGATCCCCTCCACAGTAATAATCCATGACAAGGTACTGGAGGAAGCAAAATTGTAAATCAAACAGCAGAAAGTTGGGTCAGCAATATTTATGGATGAGTCTATGCATAATTATGGCAAGATTAATCACGTGGATAATTAAATTATAAATTGAGAATCTAACTCACAAGATAATCATCATCCTGAAAAGCATAGTGCAAATTGGTAATCCATCTTTTATCGCCATTGACGAGGACATCTCTCTCTTCCTGAATGCAAGCCGTCTGGGAGGAAAAAATGCAATTAGCCAAGAATAAAAGTCAAGCAGACTGAGTGACAGGAGGTTAAGCACTAAATTAAGAGTGAAATGGGCGGAGATAGGAGGTATGCATGGCAGGGCTAAATATAACAGATGACTATTGATGTCCGGATACATTATGCTTAAGTAATTGCTCAGTCTTCATAGAGTGAAACCATGCTATCTAGAGCCTCCTACAGTAGCATGTTGCAATTAAAAATATTAAATTATCCTCAAACAATGACTCCAAGTTGAAATCTGATTTCAAGTAATAAAGTTTAGTATAATGTATACAGTGCTAACTTAACAGCACTGTACCCAAAACAGCCTCAAACAAGTGAACGAGAGGGAGCAAAACGCCATCTGGTGTTAGATTTGGGAAGCAAATAATCCACAATGATCATTAAGATTTTTTTTTTACGTAACGGAACAACTCAGGAGAAAGAGGAAGGGCAAAAAACTGGGAATATTTTTCCCTGTTCCAGTTCCACTTATAGCTCGTGGCACATGTAAACAGGAGAAAAAATATCTCAAGAGGCCAAGGAAGCTAGTACAATGCCAGAGTGCTGATTTCACGGTAATTGATTGAGTTACTAACAGAAAAAGCGGCGATCAATATGGTTTTATCCGGAGTCATAAAAGTGGAGAATGGGGTCATGATACCCCCACGCGTGAATATTGATTAGGGGGCGCTATTAGCAACACATTAATTTTTGAACAGATACCTCGGCTCGCTTCAGCATTTCCCATTTGTTGAGAATTTTCATCGCGTATATTTCTTCAGTACTGCGGAGCTTCACTACTGCCACCTATGGATAGAAAGAGAAAACAAAATTGTAAAAGTTTCATTGATAATCAACATTTTTTTTATTTTCTATAACAGGTACATGTGTAAAACATCAAATAAATATTGTATACCCTAGGGTTAACCAAAGAAAAAGTCAAATTGACTCGACAAGCATAAGACGTAGAAAAAAAAATCCCCAAATAAAAATGAGAAATTACTCAATAAAAGGCGGAGAAGAACACACTATCAAAACACTATAAACAAGACAGCAGGGAAAAAAAATCCCACCCCTCTCCTTACGACTCAGCTGGTAATCTAATAATCTTATCTCATAGGCATTGAACCAGGCTAAAACTTAAAAGCATGAACCGGATTTTAGCTAAAGTGTAGGATTTGGTAATTTTGGCCTTAATTCTTCTTATTAAGATCTGATATAAGTTCAAGGTAGGATATTCAGTAATCATAAATTCATAATGATGTGCCGCCATACCTCTCCAAAAGCACCTCTGCCAATCACTTTGAGGGTTTCAAAGTCATCACGATGTAATCTGAGTTCCTTTACTCTGTTCACCACCGGTCGAGCTGAAAGAAAAGAAAAAATGTAGATATTTAATACCCTGGTAATAAAAACATAAATTCAGCTAAAAAGGTTGAATCTGTCAAGATTAGGGTTATGGTGTGTGTATAACTGTAAATCACAGAAATTCTGTGGAATGTTTCCACCATCTGTCCATCATACGAACGGTCAGTTGGGTTTATAGATGGAGCCTCGAGGGGTTGAGGGTTTAATTAAGCGTTGCCAAGGCGACTGATCTTGATAAGTGGACAGGGGCTCCAGAGATGCAGCAGGATGATAAATCAATCAGGGTGTGTTGCATTCATTCATTCATAGAAGGGATGCTTCAAGAAGAGGACTTTCACAAGCATGAATAATTTTTATATAAAGAGTACTCTCAATCGAAGGTCATGCCAGAGGAGCTATGCGGGGACACTGAGGTCAGCAGGTTCAACCTACAATCATAATCAGAAAGAAAATCGCATAAAATCCACCAACAACAAAACGCGCTAAGAGAACGCCGCGCAGTTTGTACACAAACAGAGATTTCTCCTGACACGCTGCCAAGATGCCATACGGCACAAATACCTCAAAGGCGAGGTCAAGCAATGGACGGCGAAATACCCGCTGCATCCAGCGGTTAACAGCAGCTGGCAGCTGTGCTGACATGTGGCAAATGACATGCATTCGCTACACAATAATAGTGCGTGCGCGTAACGTAGCGCAGTGTTATGGGGCGTGAATAAGGCTGGCGCCGTTGCAAAAACGCACAGTATTAGATGTCAATATCCATTGTAAATAGTCATTACACCACATGCATACCATAAATATAATAGCATGGTTAACCAAAGGGGTCATAAATTGCGATTTTAGTAGTCAACCATACTCATAGGAATTAGGACCACCCAGAGTGACCAAATATACCAGAAAGAACGGAGGGAGAGAAAAATCATATGAAAACACAACATGAAGAAAACGGTTGCAGGTCCCAAGTTCGCAACACGTGCAGATGCATGAAAAATACAGGTTCATAAAATTCATAAATACACACTTTCTGCCAACTCAGGGAATCAGAATAATATATGCGTCGCAATGATTAATCACACGACCTGCAAATTGCATCAAGTAAAGAGAAAAAAAATTACATTTAAACTTCCACAAATATTTTGATAAATGACACATGAAACGTAGCGGCTCTTAAAAAAGTCAAAAACTTGGAAACTCATACATGTGCATCAGTTAGATACAATTTGGCACCGTGCCAAAAAAAAAGCTACACAATTACACTAAGTAATCATTTTTTTCTATATTACGTCATGACAAAAGAGCTTACGAAAACGAAGATTACGTCACGATTTATGTGAATGGTGGAAAAAGTATTATTCTATGGTAGCAAAAATGTGATATGTATGAAGTCTATAATCAGAGAATGAATGATGACATAGAAATCGAGCCCCCTCACTTGAGTTGGTAATTGACTAGATGCGACAAGGGCCTGTTTCAGACGCACGCTCAATCCATTCATCTTCGGCATGAATCTGATGGAACACGCATGTGCTTTTATTTTGACTGAAAGTAATAGCAGACAAGAGTATTCTGCGAATACTGACTTCCATTAAGACTTTATAATTAGTTCCATCGAATAAGTTGCAGGGAATCATAAGAGTCAACACATGTACTCAATAATAATTTACAATAAATTCCATTCTTAAAAGTAATAAGATATGGCGAGCATATAAATGACAAGGAATTGAGTTCATTAAACATAGCAGGAGTTAGTGACCCTTATTAAAGGGAGGGAGAACTGGTTGAAAATGGACTTTGAGTCGTTATTTGATGCACCAAAAATGATTCCTATGCCTGGCCCACACAAGGAATATCATCGCTAACGATTTCGCGGGAGATATAATGCTAATTAGGCGTGACGTCAGGAGCTGTGATGAAACACCGAGTTCCCCATCTTTTACAATGGGCCTCGTCATATCACCGTGTCCTGCGACTAAACCCCTTGATATTTTTTTATTTTCTTTTCGGAAATAGATAGAATAATCATTTTGCCACCAGTCAGGCGCAAACAAAAAATATTTTTCGCTATCTTTCTTATTTTAACAAGCGATTTTCTAGGACACCTTCCACGTTTCTCATCCTGAAACATTAAAAAGGTCAGCCAGAGTGCACGACGCATGCGCTTTCGTTTCGTAAACAACAAAGATGTCCTTTTATGGCGAAGATGATCTGCTCTGATTGGCTGAAATCGATAGCTTTACGAGGGGAACGGGACCAATCAGCCATCAGCCAAACCAAGCCATCAGCTGACGTTTGCCTCCTATACTTCGCAATGGAAACCATTCTCCCATAGGCGCAATGCTAACCCCGATATTCGGAACGCATTATTTCCTTACGCTTGCATCCAGGCATGGTGTTATTGGTACGGAATGCTATCAATTGGTGCTATGAGTCAATAGAACACCACTTAAAATTTAGTTCCCCATCCCTTAAAATAAGGTTATTATTGTATTCTTGATAGACATCAATTTAATATTGTGTCAAGAACGTTTTATGGAATAAAAGTTGAGCCCTAGACGTATCCAGGAGATAATAGTTAATGACATAATGTCTATTGAATGATTGACTCCACGTTAGCACTCAAAACACTCAGTTAATGATGTCCACAATAAATCATAATAAATAATAATAAATCATGGTCGAAATGGTTGAACATTTCCAAACAAAACTGAGAGCTAAGCTGAGCAGTCAGGCGGCCAAGGATTTCACAGCATCGCCATCAACATGGATTGCATAACCACATTTCGGAGGAAGGGTGAGGCATTGGAAGCCTGTGAACTGGGCACAATTCCATGACATTCAGCATTCAACGCACAGCAGATGAAAACGGACAAAGATCATATTGATTCAACATGAGCAACGGCTCTGCATGGCTAATACACAGGCTGCTTGTTACAAAACCCAGAGATCCTAGCTAGGATAGGGGAGATGGGGAGGGGGGGTGGATAGTTCCCTGGAGATACAACAGGATATGTTACATAATCCACTCATGAAGTACATGAAGTCGAGGAGTTTTAAATTCACTTCTTCAGACAGCAAGGCTTATCAATTTATCATCTAAAAAGTAAAAACATACCACAAATATATCTACGCTGATGACAGCAATAGTAATAATCTCATATTGAGCAACATTATAATTTATTTTACAATTTATACCTGCTTCTTTTTCATCAGAGGCTAACCCAGGTGTAAACTGCTAGGCTGAAATTACCAGCACGTAACTGAATGCGGATCACATTCATCAAACGTTTGATGCTGAATTCAATATTGGATTTCATCCATCGGGAGAGCGAGTGAATGCACTCGATGGCAAGTATGCGTTCCCAAACAGGTAAGAGTTTGCGCTAGAAAAGGCATTCACTTTGCACATCTGTGTAATGAATAATCGGGGCAAACAGTATCATCTGACATTGATCAGACTGCACAATATTACACCAGATACCAATTGTGCCACTCAGATCATTAAAGAGCAAGTTCAGAATATCTCCCATTTAATCATCAACAAATGCTGAACTCATGAATCTTCCAAGGCATCTAATTGAGCTAATTATCAGTAATTAACTAAGTTCAATAGCATCAAGCCCAGACAATGAGCTAGTTAAGGAAATCACGGCTGGAACAAAGGCAAAATTGGGTTACACAATGGAGACATATTTGGGAAACTCCTCTTATCGACAGATACCAAGGGGTATTTACCGTGCATTCTCGCCAGCATAATACATCGATCATATTGATCCTTCAGCTCCATTACAAAAAGCCACACCTGAGTCGCTTACAGGACCATCACTCTTACAAAAAGTAGCCGCTGAGCCAAAGAAGACAGCGAGAGAAAAAATAGAAAGCACTGGATTTTAGAATTTTCCAGTCATTCCGCTCAGGAGGCAGGACACATGTATGAATGGAAGAAAAAGTAAAGATGACTAAGTACTCACCAAAATTGACAAATTCGCAGACATTCTTCTCACGGCGGAGCGTTGAACTGCAGCATTCATCGTAGAGAACAATGAGCGCGTCGAGGAGGGTTTCCAGGCTGAAAGCATCGCCCCCACTCTGCTGGACACCACCCAAAAACAGCGACTCCAGTTCACGCAGCCGCACTTTAGCCGCGGCCATGCTGCTTGAATGGCTCTAAGTACGCAGAGCCAGTGATCTGCAAAAGGAGACATATTTGTTAGGAAGAATACCACAACACTGCACGTTCAAACTTCAAAGTCACTGACGATTCATGTAAAAATATAATTGCAATCTCCAGTTGAGTATAGTAATTGGCATTGTCTGCATTACTAGTATGCTTAATTGATTCACGAGAAATTTTGACACAATTTTGACACACAGATGGCCTGAGCATTTTGAAAGCAGGCAACTATGGACTCGTTCTATCATTGAGATACCCTGTACAATAGTGTACAATTCTGTACATTCCGGCATAGTGCATTACTTCGTTTTATGCGTAGGCCCAATACATTTGTACATGCAGATGCATATGTACTAGTTAGTATACGTGTATGTGGAAGCGTTATGACTATTTTCAATAGTTCATTATCATAACGCACGGTTATGAGCTGGCTCAAGATGCACCCTGTATTCAGCGACCACTTGTCTTAAGCGACCGTTTGAAATCGGTCCCCAGAGTGGTCGTTATAGACAGGTTTCACTGTAGTTGCAAGGTGGCAACCCTTCGGGGGCAGGTAAAGACAATTGTAGCTCAACATTGAAGGCGTTATTTAAATGATTTCAAACTTAATGAAGTGCAAGAGCAGAAAACCCAGAATTGGAGCCCTCATGGGGCAGAGGCCAAAGAGATAACAAGACAAATTTATCTTGTAAATTAGCAGATTACAGCTAATCGAAATGATCAAGAACAATCTTCAGTACCAAACATCACTTGAGGTATGGATGGAACATGGTATTTCAACCTTCCTAATTCCAATCTATGTTCAATAACCATTGAGTGACTGAGAAAAGTGAATCTGAAAACTTTGTGAAAAAGAGCTTTTTCCCAAACTTTTCCTTTCTATAGCAATATGAAAGTGGACATATTATTACCAATAACAGTGCTGAGAAACTCTTTATCAACACGTTTTAGCTTTAATGTGAGGTTTCCCCCCTTAGCTACATGACACAACCACATGATACGAATACACAAGTTACCATTATTATGCAATATTATATAATTCCTGGTGAGAGTTAGATAAGGGTATCTAAAGCAAGCCAATTAGTCCATAAATTAGAAATGAAGATAATTTGCTTATCTCAGAGAGCTTCCTGAAGAACAATCCACAAAGAAGGTATCACTACAGCCAAACAAAAATAATGAGGTCAACAAGGCCTCTTGGACTATGTACGACAGTTTTACAAGCCACGACGCAAAAGATGCAATGCGACAAGAAGAATTATATCAGATCAACAGCATGTGCAGCAGAACATGCAGGCATTTGATGTGGCATCACATGAATACAACTCGGTAGTAATTTGGCTCCGATATCCTAACAATAACGAATCACAGGATGTTAAGATAAAAATAATGACCTGCATCATATTCATAGTTTTGGTCTGATTGGTCAAACGACCAGAAATATATCTGGTACCTCACAGAATGATACTCCAGTCAAATAATTAGTGCTTGCCAAGTATGCTAATAATTGACAAATGCAGATTAACTTGATTCAAAGCGACACCGAGAGAAATTTAGCGAATCGATTGGAGCAAACCAGCCCATATCTTAATTGCACTGGCGAGTGTGAATCTTCCTTGAACTCCATTGTAATCCCTTAGTCCAAAGTGGGTAGCTGATGTACACAGGGTCACAGCTATCCAGTGCAATAATTTAAAATGTAAAGAGCACACTATAGAGCTGAGAGACAGAGTTCCTCAGATGGGCTTCACTTATGAAGTTATGTCTTTTACACATTTCCCATTTGTTCAATTTCGGATCAGAAGTTCAGAACCCTAAAAATTATAGTTTGAAAACTTTGGTTAATTCAGTCTAAGATTCTAAGCTAGTGACATCAACGGTGACATTGACACTACAGGGATAGTGCTGAAGTAGCAGTACCAGGTACAGGGGGTCTTACCAGTGAGCGAGCATATACGGACCAAACTCAATGCAGTGAATGCTTACTGTCTATATATATATAATATCAAGGGAAATCACTGATTCGTACCAATCTTAGGATGCTTGCCTTGAAAGCAATCTTCCCTTCAAAAGAGGGAGCCGAAACTTCGAATCTGGCAAGATGACCAGTAAATGAAACCATTGACACCAATAATCTCGTACGGCAGGCAACTCCTAATTACTAATTAATTGCCCAAAAATACAATCAGTTCCAAGACAACTAGCAACGGGTACAAAATGCCGTACAATGCATCCATTTTGTCGGAACGGAGCAAATTTAAAGCCCGCAGTGAACTGTAATAAAATCAAGATCGCTAAATCTCAAAATCAAATCCTTAAAACCGGAATGTAGCGACAAAAGTGTAGAGCTTAGGATACATTCTTAATTGAACAGAATCGCTTCAGAGTGAAACATCCTGTCTGTAATTGTCTCTCAAACAATAAAAGCTATTCTGAGAGTCAAATTGAGTATGAAATAGGCTAGAAAAAGGAGTTAGAGTTGAAAGACACATTGCATTTAATTAAGTTGACTTGACGGGAATTAGCAGACAGCGCCCTCTGGTGTATATGTTTAGAATCGTTCTATATACCTCACAACATGTTGTGTTATCTATCTAAAATTTATAACAAGTATTTTGAACTATAAAATTATATGAATACTGTTATATGCATGGAACAATTTATAAAACCATACTGTTGAACTGATTTCTATCGAATAGATGCTTTGATTAATTTTAATCACAATTCTCAGCTAGACTATTATTGATCAATCACTGAGCGGCTTGTTAAGGTGAAGGTCGAATGAGGCAGCCATCGTCCCTGTTGCTGGTCGTTTTGGAAATGAAAGCATTTTTGTGCAAATAATTAGTAATTAGTCACTGCCGCACAGAATTTTTGGTGTCTATAGCTTCATTCTTTTATTCATAATCTTGCCAGATCCGAAACCTCAGCTCTCTCCCGTGAGGGGAATGTAGCTTCTAAGGCTTTGTTATTGTTATTCTGAGAAATAAGTGACTTTCCTTGATATTATTACATACTGTCAAGAAGGCTGCATAGGCCTTTCAAGTATCGGTATCCAGAGCCCACTGGTAAGACTCCCTGTGGTACCAGGAGCACGGGTGTGAAACTGAAGTCGAAATTTTGACAGGAACTAGGGCCCAGAGATTGAGAATACTCATTATCATGATTATGAATATACTCATACTCACTATCATACTGACTACTGACTACTAACTTAGTAACTACTAGTACTAGAGTAGAGGAAGTCGGCTGGAACTTGGAAGGGGAACTCACTTCACTTATGCCGAAGATTTTGGTGCAGCAACGATATCACGGACAGAGGTTGCACTTTAATTAAATGGATGGTATATCCACAATAGGACGCGGTGCATCACAGCTTCTCTTCTGACAGGTTTGTGACCACAAGTATTGGAGTAAGCAATAGCGCTGACAGCGGATGTCACTCAAGTCGATTCGACGAACTGAGGTTGGTCACTTCAGTGGGGCAATGCACACAGGCAAGAAGCAATGGCGGACATCAGAGATCACCCTTTGTCCACAAATAATTTGTACTCCATATCTAAAGTGAACAAATATCCCAGATAGGCATCATATTTGGCTGGTCAATCAGTTTGGCCAGGAAGTACTTTGTGAGATGCGCTTACACCGGATCAAAGATGGCTGCCAAGGTGATTTTCAATAAAAGTGTAATTGACGAAACGAAAAATGTATGCTGTTTTCAATGAATGGTGATAAATAAACGAATAAACAAATTATAATCAATAATTACATGAAAACTTAAAGGGCCACGGAAGCGTTGTATTGAGCCTCTGAGAATCCTACACGGTATGGATTGGTGTTTCATGAGTCGAGTTCCGAAAAAAATTACAAGAGTATCCTAGTAATTTCCTAGATCGTGTTACATCACAGTTTCAATTCCAGTATTTTAGCCCGGCGACCATTGGCTTTATCAAACAATCTTCGACAGATTACGAAGTCACGTGAGATAATACAAATTGTATTGACAGCATGGATTTTGATTTCAAAAATGACTCCTTGCTCTCTTTTCCTTGGTACTGGGCAACCGCTGCACGAACTTATTTCTTATTTACATGCAGTCCTTGCCATTTGACGCGAGCAATCGCTCGTACACGCTACTGCTCACGCAAAATCAAAGTCCTGCGAGCCATTGACTGCTCGCGATGGCTTTAGCAAGTAATGAAAATCGCTTGCGATGTGTTGATTCTACCGAGCGTAACTGTAATACTGCAAATCATTGAAAGGGCGCACGACAGCATGTCCCCTCCGGTGAGAGAGAAGGTGGAACGCGCCAAAGCGCATTGACTCCCGAGAAGGGGGGAGAGAGTGTTTACAGTTAGCTCGAAGGCGAGCAAACAATTAGCGTCGCGTCGCCTCAATTAATGTAGAAACAAACTGGCCGTTATCTGATTGAGCTCATCGATTATATATTAGCGTGTTCTGATAATTCATAAATACATTCCGTTTTTTTCAAGTCGACAATTTCTTGGATCACCGGCCGTAAATCTTTTTCTATAATATATACAATGTACTTGAGTTACTTCCAACGTGTTACACACGAATAAAAGGAAGAAGGAAACTGAACCCAAGGGGCCTTCTGTGCAGCTAAATACATTCTTCTCTTAGTGTTGTGTTGGATGAATAAAGATTTTTTGTATAAACTATCAATTTTCTTCATTTTTTCTCAAGTAGTAGACTTAAAACTCACAGATATGTTAGACAAGAGTGGTCAACACCATTATCTCTGAATAACTAGTTGCTGTGTCTGAAAAAAATTTTTTTAGTCGGTCTTCAAAATCACTCTCCATAGCATCCCTGCATAAGTTTGCACGACCGATAAACTGCTCCTGTGCTATTTTCAAATGGCAAAGACTGTACATGGCTGGTAAATTTTCATTAGTGGTACTTATTTTCTCATAATATATGGTGTGCTTTCTGAGACATAAATTGTGAAACATGGAAAAGAGGGCTCCAAAGAGGAATAATTAAGAATACAAATACTTTTGTGCTGTGATCCTAATATTTTCTTTGATGTTCTCAAATAATGAGATATTCTCTACATAGTCTCAAAATTTTTTAGTCTCAAAAAAGTTTTCAGTTGCATTAAAGATCCTTGACAAAAAGCAAACGTTTCCACTTTCTTGTAAAATTGCTGCATGGCACTAAAATTATCGGCTCTTGTCAATTTAAAAACCACTAATTTATTGATGCATGGTACAAGAAATCCAAAACTGCATTTCACTCCCTGATGTGTCGGTTACCCTTTAAATATATTGTTGTATTCCGGAGAACTCAATAGAAAATTTTCCACCGTATAACAGAAATGATTTATTTATAAATCATCAGAGAGGTATTGGTAATATTGAAGAGGGTAATAAAATGCTGTGGACCAGCTGCACACGTTTATATATTCCAGATAGAAACATTTCTAGAAGGTTCCAGCAGAAGAAGGTTCTAGTAGAAGAAGGTTCCATTAGAAATTATAAAAACAACTAGCTTTCTTAGCGAGGAGATTTTAGACAGTTCCAGATAATTCTAGCAGGATCTAACACCTCCCCACCAAGCCTTGAAGCAGAGTCTCTAAGGCGAGTAACGAAGTGGTGGTATTCCTTTTGTAGTGCGTGCGGAACGTCGCAATTCAGGTGAAGGTGTTGAAAGAATGAAAGTAGAAGCTGCTGCTTTGAAAGAATCTGTTGCTGAAAGTTCTGCTCCGATGTCCTCTTTATCTGCTGGCGTGACATCATCACCCGATTCCAGGTCCTCAGGGGATGGATATCGTGGTTGCAGTTGATCCACATGTTTGCGCCAAGTAGGACCCCGAGGCCAGACTCTCACGTTCACCGTTCGGGTCCCCTTGCGTTTAATGACGACTGCAGGTACCCAGCGTGGATCCTTGTCTCATCGTGGTCCAAAGTAGAGTGCATAAACTGTGTCGCCTACTTTGTAATTGGTGACGACGTAGGCCACTTCTTGGGTTTGAGACCGAGTAGCTTCTTTTGCCTGCTTACCCTGAGCAATGTAAGCAGGAATCGGCAACAAAGTGTCGATTTTTGTTCGAATCTGCCTTGAATTCAGCAGCTCACTGGGTGAATATCCAGTGCTGTTTGGTGTGCGGCGGTACTGCATGAGGAATTCATTCAGTGCTTGCTTAGGTGGGTGCGTTGACTTCTTAATGCATTGTTTGAAAGTCTGCACCAGTCTTTCCGCTGCCCCATTTGATTCAGGATGGTAGGGAGCACCTGTAAGATGTGTAATTCCCTTGTCTCGGCACCATTCCTGAAATTCTGCTGACATGAAACAAGTAGCATTGTCCGTCACCAAAGTGTGAGGGTATCCAAAGTGTGCAAAGTCCGACTCCAGCAGGTCAATAGTAGCCTTTGATGTGATTGACTGTGTCGGGTGGATGCATGGATACTTTGAATATGCATCGATGAGAACGAGCCAGTTACTGCCAAGGAAATTGATGGCGTGGTCAACATGCAATCGGC
>KB295844.1:0-14066 GCA_000328365.1 Capitella teleta | reverse complement strand
TATATAACGGAGAACTTAATTCCAGAGAGGTGTAGGCAGTTGATTAGTTCAGTGCTGTTTTTTGAAAGACTACGGATGTTGGAGTGAAACAGAGAAAACAAATTATTGAGNTTGGAGTTGATCGGAAGTTCATTGTAAGAGTAGATCAGGTTATTAGGAGATGGAATTATATTAAGGTCTGGGTCCAGGTCATCGATCGATTGGTGGCTATGAAGGTCAGGGAATTTTAAATTTAGCTGTTGAGAAGATCTTACACACGAGATTGGCGCAATGAAATTTTGAGAAAATCCAGGTCACAATGAGCAAAATGTAACATCGGTACATATAATCTGAAGAGAGCACAACTTTTTTAAAGTTAAATATAATAATCAAAACGTAATGTGAGAATAACAAAAAATGTAATAAATGATAAAAAGAGGAGAAAAGGGGGAACATGGGGGATTTGGGGGATTAGGATAGAGACCCCAGGAGCTTTTCGGCTTCTGCAAGGGTCCTTGCAGACGAGATCTTTCGATTATTATCTTTGATGATTTCATTTCATTTCATTTCATTTCATTTCATTTCATTTCATTTCATTTCATTTCATTTCATTTCATTTCGTTTCATTTCATTTATTACATTTAAAACGCATTTTCAGCCATATCAATGAACATTCAAATGCGCTGTACAAACAGAGGTAAAAGGGAAAATCATTAAATACCAGAAAATGCAATGTTAAAATAGTAAGTCTTAAGTTGGGCTTTAAAAGCATCAAGCGATTGCTGGTTCTAGCTGTAGGTTGGAAGGAAATCGGTTCCAAAGGATGGGTACTTGATGGGCGAATGTTCGGTAGCCATATGATTGAACATGAAATTTAGGTACAGACAACAATGTGAAGTTTGATGATCGAAGGAAGCGAGCAGGTGTATAAACATAGATGAGGGAACAGATAATTATATGGTGGTGCTAAGCCACGCAGGGCTTTAAAAGTAATGACATTAATTTTGAACATTATTCGAAACTTAATGGGTAGCCAATGTAGTTCTTTCAGCAGAGGGAGGGATGGCAAATGTGTGATTATGGAGCCATCATGGGTCCACACATCGATGATGCAGTTATTTTTCTTCTTCAAGCGTAATTGGTACAGAATACCGTTCCTCTTGACGAGTAAGGTCCTCATTCAAGAAGAGAGCAGAGGAAATAGGCCGGGACCCAGACTTGAGGGCTGAGCGGGCCTTCATTACCCTGCTCCTAGAGTGATAGGTGAAGAATTTGACAAAAGAATTTGACGAAAGAGGTCAAGATAAAGGTTATTTAGCTTTATTTGAGTACTTAAATGACATGAAATATTGATTAGAAATACCTATGAATTTTGCAAGTTATATTCACTCAGTCACAATCAAGTTTAACAGTATTTTGACGGTAATATTGAGTCATTAATAGTGTGGTGTGATGAATAAAAAAAATGCGTGGTTAAAAGATGGAAGGAAATTGGCATATGCTTCTCCCCAGGGCATTTTACTTACTGTAGCGTAACTTTTCTTTGATAACTCTTCGCAGGGCAATAGACAGCCTTTGGATTTCAAAGCTATGACGTTTTCATTCATCAGCTTTCAATGCAGATTCACTGGCGCCGCTAGAGGAATACATGTATAACATTTTCTTTTCATAAAGCTCAGTGTCTCGGAAGTTGGTGCTTTATTGGTGATAAATTCATAGGCCTAATTGCAATTAATTTGCAAACGACCAGATTGCCATGTTGCAACCTTAAACAAAGGTGCAGTGACTTCATCTATTATTTTAATTATACAGTGCAAAATTTTTAATGCCGATCATATTAAGTTTGTCAGAGGCTTTCCTCCAACGAACCGAATCAATGGAATAGTCATATGAGCGACCAATTAAACGGTAGAGTAATTTATATGTTAATGACTGGATTGCGTCGTTACAAGACGGCATTTTTAATGCTTTAACATTGTTGAGTCAGAGCAAGACTATTTGGAATCCAAATCTAACTGAAACAGGGGGATTAACAAAAATAGGTTCTGTTTCCTGCCAATTGCGTTGGTGTTGTTAAGCATACTCTCATGATATTTGTTGAGTCGTTTGATAAAGTTCTTCTGTTTTGTATAATGACTTGCACACAATAACACCTAATATTATTACTAAGTTACTGATCTAGTAACCACACATGGGCCAGTGCGCCATGCTTTTCGTCTAAATGCATAGCCTCAGCACAAAAACATGTGCACATCATATAATAACACGATGCTTCAGTCATAGTATTACTTGGCTAATCAGTGTGGAACAAATGATTAAACCGACAAGAAATCAGCAACGATATTCAAAGATTAAATTCCAGAACTTTAAAGTTGCCATGAACTCTCATGATCTGCTTGAATATAAAAATAACGCCTATTGAAACGATTTGTAACGCATGAACTGCTCAACAAGTCTTCAGAAACTGCCTGAAAACAACATTTCCATAAATGACCCAGATTATTAAAAACTATTTTGATGCATAGTTGCTGGATATATGAATAGCTGTTTAATTTCATGAGACTTGAGTGTGAGAGTTGAGTGAATAACTCGCGATATTTCGCGATATCTCGCGATATTTCGTCATTATTTCCTTGACTCAACAATCTAACCCAGCTGGATGACTTAATCCATCCACGAGGCCAAAATTACAATTGAATGCTTTATCTATATCTTATCATATCTCTGGTGGTGACAATCGTGGCCGGTTGACCGACCATGCAATGGCCGATTTTATCTCGGAAAACGGGGTGGCGTAGCAGACTGTGAAGGTAGAGGGGGGTGTCCGTTGGAGTTGAAAGAGAACGCAGGGAGATTAGGAACGGAGTTGAGGGCTCCCACTCGCAGGGGTACACGCATCTGTGCCGCGTCGTCATGCAACGATCCTCATAGTGGATGGTGCACCCGGCTCGGCGAAGTAGGTCACTCCCCAGTATCACATCGAGTGATAGCTCTGGGCAGATGATGAAGAAACACATCCCGATGTCTTCAATTTCCAGCGTCACTTCGCCGCTTGTCTGCAGGGGCGTTCCTGACACCGTTTGCAATATCACTTGCGTCGGTTGTTTTCGGCAGTCGGGTCGTGCGATCCGTTGCCAGCAGGTCGCGCTCAGGAGGCTTCTGGCCGCCCCAGTGTCGATCAATGCCTCACATGGCAAGGCAAGGCCTCTCAGAATGCTCTGTGAGACGATTCTGCCAATTCGCCATCGTTCACGTATGATTAGGTCCAAGTCGGAGGTTCCAAATGTAACCGTGGATAGGAGTAATCCTTCAGGTGTATGGTTATACAACCTGGTTACGCAAGACCTCGCGGGCCGTGAACACAGAGACGGATTGGCGGTGGTGTATTGTGTAGCGACTCCACTTCTACATTTATACACGGACACAGCTGAAGATACCCGAAGGTGATCCGAAACAACAAGGGCGACGTCTGTTTGCAACGTGTAGACTTTAATGGTACTTGACAGTCAATTATAACGATCACTGATCGCAGGAGGATCTCGGGGTCTGTTGGTGTTGTCTTGGAGACTGGTGGCTGTGGTTGACTGGACTGTGTCTACTCTGTGTCTGTGTCTGTCTCTGTCTCTGCTAGTTGGATTGGAAATGTGTGTATTTATATGCTGGGTTTGTGGATGAGTGGAAGCCTTCAGTTTAGCATGTAAAGTATGGATCTACATGTATATTTGGAAGGACTTCTGCTGATGATATCAGTTTATCGGTGTGAACTTTGTATCTTTAATGCGAATGGACTGTTTGTAATAGTAAGGGTCATTTGGTACTTGTCAGCCATCAGCGATGGATGTATGTTCGTGTATTCTCTGTCCCAAAAGTATAATACATTGCCATAGTTTATAGAGCCATACTAGACTTAAACATCATGTAAGTGTTAATTAAAGCCATGTGACCGTAACATATGCCTCCCATATTTAAGTTAAAATATTCAGTTCTCAAACTAAAGATTTTACTTCGTATTAAATTTACAGGATAGAAGCTTGTAACTGTATGTAGGATTAAAAATGAATGCTATGTTCGGTTTACTAACATGCCAATTAAAGTTTGTGTTTCAAGTGTTTCAAGAATCAGTGAGGTACATACGTGTATTGATGTGTGAGTGTGTGAGTGTATGGGTGTGTTAACCGAGATCTCCCCTGTGAATTAATTAAATATTGAATACATTCAAACAAACAGGAATTTGAAAAATTAGCAATAATTTCTGGTTTCTTGTCAAGACTGTCATCTCTGTAGTCATCATGGCAAGATTGTCATCATGATTATCACAGTCATTCAGGTTGTCATGGTAAACACTCATAGGAGTCTTGATCATCCTGGTCATCAGTGTAAACACTCATAGGGGTCTTCGGTATTCTGGTCAACGATGTTGTCTATAAACGCTTCCTGAACAGTATCTGCCTTTTTAGATGCTATTGGAATGGCCTCACACCACCCCGAAAGATGATCCACACAGGTTAAAAGGTATTGTCTACCTCTGCGATCTCGAGGGAAAGGGCCGACTAGGTCAATTCCCCATGTATGGAATGGAGCAGGCGGGACAGGAACTGTACCACGAGGATGGGCAGGGTTATTTGGCGATAAGCTGTTACACAATACACAGTGTTTTATGTAGTCCCTGATATGTTTTCGCATACCAGGCCACACATAATGTTCCTGTACTCTAGATAAGGTCTTGAGGAAAGCGGCATGACCTACTTCTGCATGACAACGATCGATCACTTTCTGGCGAAATTGTTGGGGCAATAACAGACGCAGGTACCGTCCTGCATTGTGGCTTGGTTCGGCTATAGTATAGAGAAGACTACCTTGCACAATATACGGGGATTCGTCAGTTTCCTGAGATGCTTCCACATAAGCATCATGGAATTGCTCTTTTTGGTGACGTGCAAGATCCCGGAGATCAATTCTGTCAGTGACCCAAACATCGGGAATGTCTGCTGGCACAATAACAGGGTTGGAGTGGATGGTTCAATAGCAGCTATTCGAGATAACATATCAGCGCGGACATTCAGTTTCCCAGGATGGTACAAAATAGGAGCTTGGAATTCATTAATCTGCTGTGACCAACGAGAAAATTTTGATGATCTAATCTCGGACTGAAAGAGACTTCGTAGCGGTTTATGATCGGTATGAATTTCGAATTTGGCACCCCATAGATAAGCATGAAATTTCTTTAGGGCATAAATAATAGCGTATGCTTCTTTCTCTATGGTCGCCCAATTCAACTGTGCTCCAGACAACTTATGAGATAGATAGTTGATAACCTTTTCAACGCCTTCGTCATCTTTTTGGACCAGGATAGCACCCACAGCTTTGTTCGAGGCATCAGTGTAAAGAATATAAGGCTTGGAAACATCAGGATGAACAAGAATTGGAGATTGCGTCAGAGCAGTTTTAAGTGCATCAAAGGCCTCCTGTTGTTCAGGTCCCCACCTGAACGGTTCTCGAGACTTGGTCAAGTCAGTTAGAGGCGCAGCCAGGGTCGCGAAACCTGGGATGAATTGCCGATAATAACCTGCCATGCCTAAGAATGACCGAACTGATGTGAAATCTTTCGAAGGACCAAGCGTCCTAATAGCATCTACTCTATCAGGTAGGGGTTTAATTCCGTCAGCGCTAACAGAATGTCCCAATAAATCGATTTTTGATAGGCCAAAATTGCATTTAGATGGTTTAAGCTGCTATCCGGATTCTCAAAGACGCTGAAAAACTTGTTCCAAATGTTGAGCATGCTCGGATTTCTTGAAAAGATCACTATGTCGTCTAGATAAACCATACAACATCGTCCAATAAGTCAAGACAAAACCTTATTCATTGCTCTTTGAAATATAGCAGGTGCATTGGTAAGTCCAAATGGAATCCGAACAAATTCAAATAGACCCAAATGACAAGTGAATGCAGTACGATTGATCGACGATTCCTCCATGGGGACTTGCCAATAACCAGAACGTAGATCTAATGTGCTGAAAATCTTAGATCCGCAACTTGATCGAATACATCTTGAATAAGAGGAAGAGGATGAGCATCTTTTCGCGTGATTGAATTGATTTTCCGGTAATCAACACAAAAACGAATGGTACCATCTTTCTTCGGTGCTAGTGTAATAGGTGATGCCCAAGCGGAATCACTTGGCCGAATGATTCCGTCCCGTAACATTTCAGTTACACAATCTTCAACTTTCCGTCTTTTTAATAGAGGCATACGATAGGAAGGTTGTTTAATAGGCGGATGGTCCCCTGTATCAATCACTGCTGGCAGCAGGGATCGAGCTACATTAACCGGTGTCGCCTTATGACTAAAAATATCGCTATAAGCATCAATAATATCATTAACCACTTTCTGAGGGGCACGCGGGATACAAGAAATAGCAATGACAGAAAACAATTTTTCTCAACGGTTTGCATCGGAAACTTTTGGTTTCCTAAAGTGAGTAACCCGTTTTTGAAATCAATAATAGAGGAACGACAAAGATCGGCACCTATCAACATATCGATGCCCAAAGACTCACAAACAAGGACTTCAATGGGAAGTCCGGCAAGGCGAATAGTACACGCCCCACGAATCGGAAGGGGGTGGTTTGTGATTGACACTAATTTCGGTGCAGGATGCATAGGGGTTAAACGAGGTAAACGATTATATATATTTGCATCAATAAGAGTATGGGTCGACCCAGTATCAACTAGTGCAGTTGTCTGCACTCCACAAATATCCAGACAGATCCTAGGTCGTCCGTCTGCACCACTCACTCTACAGGTTTGATTACAGCATCCTATGATCTCGGCTGTAGAGGCCTCTAGTTTTCCGATTTAGGGATAGTTTGGGATTTTTCAGGGCAGTCATATAACCAATGATTACCCCCACAATAACAAGGGTATTTGGGTGACCCAATTCTACAATTCTTAGTGGTATGACCAACTCGTCTACATTTAGAGCACCTTATCCCAGAAGCGTTCTGTTGCATCGTTTGGACAGGAAGAGAATTAGTGTCTTTAGTTCTACATTCCCTTGCAAAATGTCCCTGTTTCCCACATCTATAGCAAGAATAGTTCTTCGGATTCTTCGGAGGTTTGGGTTCAACTTTTGCTAAGGCTGCAATTTGGGCACAAGTTTCTTTTTGCAAGCTAACTAAGTCGTTTACAACCATAGATAGAGCTGCAACCTGAGGGTCCTCATATTTCTCAATTGAATGTACTTTGCTAATCCTGCGTGGTCTTAATAAATCATCGTCCTGATAATGCCGTCTAACTTCTTTGACAATTTCCGGTAAAGTCCTTAATTTCTTTCTTGCGACACTTCTAACCATTTCTCTATCACACAAGCCACTCAAAAACGTACGAATTAAGGAGGTTTGATCTAAAGGCAATGATTGGTAAGCTTCGTTCAGTAGGATTTCAAAAGTGGTTATGTAATTATACAATCCTTCCCCTGGACGTTGTTCTAAACGGTCTAAAGCTTCTTTTTGGGCCTCGGAGAAGTTTGCATTGGCAAATCGATTTGCTAGGAGTTTCTTTATTTTGTGCCATTTCGCATTTTTCAATTCCCTTAGAGAAGAATGAATAGTAGACTCGACCGTGTGGAGGGCAATCTGAACTTGAATGTCTTCTGGTAAACGATCTATGGCTCTAAGCCACTCAAGAGTTCGTGAGGGTTTATCCCCGTCGCAAAAACCAACCCGTTTTATGTAACGTTCAGTCGCGGATGCGTCTGCTATAGCTGTAAAAAATCGTTTGACATCGCTTTCGTCCTCATCAATTTCAAGTTCATCTTCAGTATCCCCATTACCAGATTCTAATGTAAATTCATATTTATTCTGATTCTTCTTCCGCTAGCTTCAGTTTTTACTCTAGGAGGATCATTAATATGTGGGCCAATAAAGTTGTCATATTGCAAACCTGCATTAAGAAGGGGCCTTTACAGGGCTACTTGGATCCCTCTGTATGGATGGCCCATTCCCTCTTTTTAGGGAATTGGTTACATCCACGAACATATCTTCATGATATGCGTCTTTGGCGTCAGGATCCAGGATGGTGAAGCGGTTCAGGGGGGCCCGTTTAGCCTTGGGAAGTTGGCTTGAGCAAACCAACTTCTTTTCCTGGACCTTCCCCGAGATGCATGTAGACTTCGGTTTAGGTAAGAGTGATTTTGTTTTAATCTTGATACTTTTTTCTTTTTTTCTTTTGGTTTTATCAGTATTTTTAGTTTGAGCGGCAGCGGTGGCCTTTCCAGTTGGTGGCGGAGGTGTCTGACTCGGGGGCGGTGACTCGTCCCTTGTCAGGACATCACCAGCACACCACTGGGTGCCAGCCGATACCACCTGGTTTTAGCATTTTGTTGTTCTTAGTAAGAACCGAAGCAAAACTTGTTCCGGAGCAGGTGTCGGTTTGACACGCTGCCTCGCCTCGGAGAAGGAGATGTTCTCGGTAGTTTTGAGAAGCTGAATCTCCTTCTCTTCTAGCTACTTAGAGCATTTCTGCTGAAGGCGGTATGTTGGCCAGAACAGTTTATACAACAGGCTATTTCTGAGCACTGGCGTCATCGGTGTGTTGTTCACTAGTACACTTTGCACAGATGGGCTTGCGCTTTGTGATGACCGAATCTGAAGCACTGAAAGCATCTCAGTGGATTTGGAATGTATGCATCCACTTTGATGTTCAGGTAACCTGTGTTGTGAAATTTCCCTGCATTTCATGGTTATTCACTCCGGAGGCTCCCCGGCCGCCACAGACTCCTGATGGGGGAACACTCTGTTGCGGGGGCTGCGCCCAGCCCGCGAGTGTTGAAGCTACCTCCGGAATATATTCCTACTAGCAAGTCACTGAAGTTTTGATGCAGCTGGTTGGGGAGGGAACACAACTGATCTTACTAATGCGGGTCTTGTAGCAATTAAGATTGATCTCATTAAGCAGTGGCCCTAGTGATAAATTATGGTACTTGAAACGTTTTGAATGTATGAGTAATAAATAAATAAATAAATAAATAAATAAATAAATAAATAAATAAATAAATAAATAAATAAATAAATAAATAAATAAATAAATAAATAAATAAATAAATAAATAAATAAATAAATAAATAAATAAATAAATAAATAAATAAATAAATAAATAAATAAATAAATAAATAAATAAATAAATAAACAAATAAACAAATAAACAAATAAATAAATAAATAAATAAATAAATAAATAAATAAATAAATAAATAAATAAATAAATAAATAAATAAATAAATAAATAAATAAATAAATAAATAAATAAATAGTATGATGTTTTAGGGCGCACCACCAGCCGATTGACTGAGCAAGACCTACTCAGCCTCCTGTCTAGGGGAAAGCACGGCCAAAGCGGTGTGTTGCTTCCCGGGATTACCCACAATCCCGGGTTGCTCAACCGCCAGGATCCTTTTCCCCCCCTTACAGGTCGCGACTCAAGGCAAACAAGTCGCCCCTTTTAGTCGCCTTCTACGACAGGCAGTAGGATACCTTGGGTCTATTCTTCCCCGGAACCCACACGAGGTCTATTGCAGTATGGAGATCTATGCCTCGTAGCGTTAGTGTCCACGATATGAACGCCTTTCCGCCATATCTGCATCAGTGCCCCTCAATTTACGTTAATTGGCAGGTGGTCAGGGTTTCCGCTGCACATTACTCCCCTGGGGAAGTCTCTCTTGCTTGGTGTTGAAGTTAGGTCAAAGAACTCTGAGATCTTGCTGAATTAGCGAGGGTACAAAAAGATAATGAATGTCGAAATTGACTGGGTCATGGAATTAATAGTAAGTACCCTGTTGTTGTTGCACACACTATTCAATCGCAAATACGCTTAAAAATCCGTTTGCATGAGGACCTATATACACCTCTGTGGCCTCAACCTTCTCATGCTTCAATGCTTTGATTGCGTAACTATGCCGCATTGGACAGCCGAAGGGTTTAGTCCTTAGTGGCATTATGCCCAATTCCACAATCACGAGATGCATTGCCTGTTGCTATGAAACGTGAATGAGACCTGCTATAGTGTTGAACATGTAGCACAGTTCGTTCGGTTAGTTCGGTTCCATGCACATCTGTCAATCAAGCATGATTAATTATTGTTTACGCTACATGTATATGGCCAAAGGATGCGTTTTCCACAACTTTCACCCAATTAAACATAATTATAAAGTGTATCAGACGTAGGGAAATATTCTAATAATTATAGTGAAACACATAATATGTGTTTAACTATAATTATTACAATATAACGGAACCACCGGATTCATTAGAGCTGACTCAGCTCTATTGAATCCGGCGGTTCCGTTATTCTCCACCAAGAACGTGTGATGATGCTGCTCATCTGAGGAGTGCAAAGAAATGCAAAAAAAAAAAAAAAAAAAAAAAAAAAGGATTGTAAACTTTAACTAGTATATTTTAATCATTGCAAATTAAGGAATGATCGAGCAAGTAACCCCTCCTCTCCTTTCGATCAGTGCATTGACGCAATTAATCGAAAGAATGACAAAGAGCTTCACCAATATGTGAATTCTTGTATCATGTGTGATGCATTAATTATTATGTATAGTAGTAGGATGACAATAAATCTTTCCCATGTTCCCATGTTTCATGTTAATTATACTGCATGATACCAATCATCAATACGGTCAATATTCTATTGTTCCAAGTAGCTCTACCGTGAGTGCCCGTGTGCCGTCCGTGCATGACAATCCCTGACAACCCGGGATATTTTTTTGCAGCTGTTTCTTCGCCAGTGAATGCTGCTAGTTGAGACTTTTTGGGCATTAGAACAGCCAGTTGTCCGAAAGTTATCTTTTTGGGTGGCAGGCTGGCAGCCGTGTTGTACAAGAGCTGACTGCAGAATTATAGAATGATAGGATAATCGACAATCATTCTGGTTTCATACAGGCGCCGTGACGAAAACCACCCAAAACCAGCTCGGTTCATGCATCCCAGACCTTGATCTGCGCAATCCGAGAGTGCCGTGTTCACCAGTTTATATATGAAACGGGGGCTTTAGGTTTGAATTATTGGATAGCTGCCAATCAATGCATTTTTGATAGCCTTTAATAACCTTTACAAGCCTACATATACATATATAGATCGGACTGACTCGGGAGGCTCACAACAAGGCCAATATTATCATTGGAGCCGAAGAGCTTGGGTAACATGTTATTTAATCTCCTTGATCGGAAAGGAAAGGAAAATTGCTGTTTTACGGCACACCAATACTAGCGAGTTGACCGACACGGATTGAACGGGATAGTCAGGGAAATTTACTTTGAGCTCCTGGGGTTAGGAACGTGTTCGTGTATAACAAGAGAAGCTACACATAAGAGCTAGTTGGAGGTTGTCGGCCAGTGGCTACATTGGATTCGGAAGGTCGGGATTGTTAGGGTTCGAGAGATGTATCACCCATCATAGTTAACAGGTGGTGAGTGTGTTCACCTCGAAAGGGCTTGCCGCTGGCCACTGGTGGTTCGAAGCCAGGCTTGTGTCCTTGGGTAAGGCACGTAACTCCTGCTTACTTACCGGCTGGTGACTGCAGGTCACGGCATTCTCGGCGCTGCACTGTGGTGACAGACGGTGGGGGAATTTGTCGCTGCGTCAACTGTATTCCTCTTTAAAACACATCCCCTTGCGGACTACACTGTATTATGAATAAATTAATTTATTGTCTCGAGTCCTGAAAAGTGACCGTTAAAAAAAAACGTGCGAAGTGGTGTAGCCAGAATTTAAATGGACAGCCAACGTCAAAGCGAAGCAGGCATCATCTATTGTGAAGTTGCTTTCTTTCAGAGTGACATTCGAGTTAGTTTTATTCGGGGTCTCTTAGCTTATTTTTGCTCTGTCTTTTTTTTTTCTTTGTTTTCTTCTGTTGAAAGTGGACACGAATGCAAAATTGGTTCAATTCGATGTTCCAGGTCTTATTATTGCGTAGCTGTTAGAACATTGGTTTTATAAGGCAGTCTGTGATTGAGGCTCTGAACATTCTCGAATAAATATCGACGAAACATCAGTTGTCGATTAGCTGTAATCATCATATTCGAAGGCAAATTTTGACTGCCCTGACTGCAAGCAATTTAACAAACTTCGACGGTGATTGACAACCACTCCGGGTCTAGAGTCTAGACGGTAGACTAACTGACTGATGATGGCGTCAAAACGAATCGAACAGTCAAAGTATACGAATTTTGTGCACATCCTGGAAAAATCCAAAAAATATCCACCTGGGTCTAAAATCAATTTAGAGCAGCGTCTGTCTTCAATTAACGAGAGTAATCTGAACAATCGATTAAATGCCATACCACAATCTCCTAACTCAAACGCGCAGTGACCTTCCCTCGTTTCCGCTGTTTCCCATATTAAACCATTGCGCTCATTAATCCTGATTAATGCTTCGAAAGTGGAAATGTTTGTAAGTCTCAACGCCAAGCAAAAACTTGCCACCGTAAACACACGGATCATAATAATTATTACGTCTTTTACGTGCAGACAAATATAAAGAGGAGGAAGCCCGAGTGGTTTGCACATACCGTCGGACACGGCAGCCTCTCAAAGACCACAATGCAGGGCACAGTGGGCACTGTCGATGTCAGGAGGAGAAGAGGGCGACAGAGGAAAGCATGGAAGACAGGAGGAGGTTGACCAAGAGTGAGTGAGTGAGTGAGTGAGTGAGTGAGTGAGTGAGTGAGTGAGTGAGTGAGTGAGTGAGTGAGTGAGTGAGTGAGTGAGTGAGTGAGTGAGTGAGTGAGTGAGTGAGTGAGTGATGCAGAATCCTTCACCCTATAAGATGACTTCGGGGGTCAAGTTCATCCCATAGATGCGCAATATAAGGCCTCTTTCACCGTATCTAAAGTGGCATCACGTCGATAAAGGGAAAACAATGTAGCCTCTACGCAGTTCAAAAGGGGAACAAAAGATTGCACAAAGCGGCAGCCTGTATCCCCTTTTTGTCCGCCTTTTTTCCAATGCACAAGGCATTAGAAAAGGATAAATTGGTAATCAACATGAGAACCATTGATCTAAGAATGACTAGAGTTCGATTCACTTCCATGCTTTCTTGAGATGCTCAAGGTCAACAACTTTCTTCGCCCATCGCAATTGTTGTTCGTCTATAAGCACAAACAACAACAAAACACCAACAGTTTCTTTTTTACAATTTCACGAATTCATTGTGCGACCATCTTGGGCGCATACATGTATGCTAAGAACAGTTCAATTTGTGGAGTTCAGGACCATAATATAATTATATTAAATGCTACAGAGCGTTAAGACCCTACGTACACAGGAAGCCTTCAAACGATTCTCAGTGCGTTTTCATATACGTTGTGTCGGGAAGAAGTACTCAAATCTAGAGATTTGCAACTCTATATCGATTCTGTCAGACAAATAGNTTAAAAAAAAAAAAAAACCAAAAACAAAAACACCCCCAACCCCCCCCCCCCAAAATAAACCCCCAAAAACCAAGATGGCTGCTATTTTTCTGGAGAACCTGGCATAATTCAAGAATGTGTATTGAAAGAAGTAGAAAATAGTGTATGAAAAAAGACCCAAAATGGCGGCTAAAGTGGCGCATGACTTCATCTTAATTTGATTTATTCTATTCGTGAAGCTATAGGCTTTCTTTTGAGGTATTATCGTCAAACAACCTTCATCATTGGACGAATTGATACCAGAAACTTGTTTTGTGTGTGCGTATTGTGACCATTAGGGGATAGGTCTAAGAATTACCGGCAAGCTGCTGGCGTTGTAGAGTTGAAATCTGTGCCGATGCTCAGTTTGGTACCCAATCAACATTATGGTACCACTTTGTCCACATCATGTGCGTAAATATGGGACCAATATAATTTCTTTATTGGAGAATCAGGGTAATCTATTGCTCTAATAGTGTCGGAATATCCACGCCCGAGATGGATATACTGATTCAAAAATGAGTGTGATTTATTAATGGCTATGTGACTCTGACACATATTAACCACACCCCCTTGTGGCGTATATATATATATATATATATATATATATATATATATATGTATATATATATATAT
>KB295830.1:0-10318 GCA_000328365.1 Capitella teleta | reverse complement strand
AATAATAATAATAATAATAATAATAATAATAATAATAATAATAATAATAATAATAATAATAATAATAATAATAATAATAATAATAATAATAATAATAATAATAATAATAATAATAATAATAATAATAATAATAATCATACATAGACACCGATTTACTGCATTTTCTATTAGAAACGCAGGCTGCCCCACATCTATGGTTCTAGTATATAAAACGAATATTATCAATGAATTCACTCCACTCTCTCACTCTTTGTCACTACTCTCACAGAAACAGCTATCCTACTATTTTGGACATATTTCCTGGATTTTTGTTGAAGGTAAATTAAAGCCAATATGAAGTGATTGGTTGTGTCTTCGTTATTACGAGCTTAGAGCTTACCACCCGTGCATAAATAATGTAGAACTGGAGTCACTACGAAAACTTGTATAACCAACTTGTAGTTTGACTATCACACACGATTATCTGTTATGCCTTAATTAGCATTGACAAAACCAGATTATAATTAAGAGTTCATGTTTATGCATATATTATTGTATTGATCGTGATCGCTGTTTATTCTGTCTTTTGCTTCATATCACAATCTTTTTTATGCTCTTTATGGAACAATTTTTCATTGCCTGACCTGCACAATCCATGAAAAGAACTTTCCTCGAATTCGATTAATTGTGATAACCTCTTGAGTGAAGGTAAGTTGAAGAATTAAGTGCTTGTCTGTAAAGCGGAAAAATACACGCGTGAACGCCTTTGCAAGGTGCACTCAGAAACAGCTTCAGAAACCAGCTCCTCTACTGTTAAGGCGTGCAGTTTAGAACTTGCCCAACAGGGGGCGCCTTTGCCTCTCTCTGATCAACAATTCAAATTTCTAAATCATATAAGAAATCAGTGAGAACAATAAAATAAATTGCCCAAATATTTGCAATACATGTTTGAAGGGACATTTATGTCAATTTATTTCCACATCACCATGGTAATTTGTCAATATCAACATTCCCTCCACACAGAATGACTGCTATCTTCTTCATTTCTGGCATCCCTTCCTTCATTCTGGGTGACACAGCCGCAGCTAATCCAGCCGAGCTGCTTACTTCCACAACAACCTTAAAACAACAACAATTGATTTAATTTTATTCTGTTTGCATACCTTGAAAACTGAACACCCCCCTTCCTCCATGAGATAAAAAAAAAAAAAAAAAAAACTAACTTCAATTATTTCCAACACTGCTGAGCGTTCCTAAATTCAGACTAATCACTTTTGGCGGCCGTTCTTTTTCTGCACAAGAACCGGTTTTATGGAATGCCCTACCTCTTGAAATTCGTATATTAAAATCTTTACCCGCTTTTAAATCCCAACTTAAAACTTTTTATTTCAGAATCGCTTTTAATGACCTTGTTTAATTTGAAAACTTAATGTAATTTCTATGCCGTAAAGCGCATTTGAATGTTTTCCTTTTACTGAAAATGGGCTTAATAAATACAATAAATGAAATGAATGAAATGTACTAGTAGATGAACTTGCATATTTCTTTTTTTCTGTTGTACATAGAAGACGTTTTCTGCAAAGTTCTCGCTCACAGCATACCAACATCAGCAAAAGAATGCCTAAGACACACAGATAAAATCAATATAATTAGTTATTAACAATACGTACATTTTAAATTGATAGCGAAACAAAATAAATTGAAAAACTACGCATATAAACAAAGTTATGGCACAGTCGATAAAAGCAAAGAACATTTGAAGGTCACAAAGTATGAATGATACGAAAGGAAGATGAACATAGACGAATGACACACTCCTGGCATCTGTGCGAATCAAAGCAAAGTGAATTTACCTGCATTGCAGAAGAAGTCAATCAATTATTGAACCCGATTCAAACAGAATGCCCAGATTGAGTGTAAATAATTATCATGTATAGACTCACTCTCTGAGGAGCTGAGCTGTCCTTTTCTTTGTGTAATTCGACTCCAAACTCAACGTCAGCTACGTGTGCCATTGATCTTGACCTTGGCACATGACCTCTCTTCGCATGTAGCAACGATGGGCCACAATTCCCAGAACGAATCATGGATCCCACATTTAAATATTCACAATCACAAACGCAATAATATCTCAGCATGCATGAATATTTTTGAATACAAATTTGGAATGTTTGAATTCAATTCAGAAATTGCGAATAATGGTATCCCATGAACATTAAAATATCAACGCTATCCAATCACCTGTTATTACATTATAGTTTAAAATAACCGATTCTCCCCAATTGCGATACTCACTTTAAGGTGATATCAATTATTAGGATGAGAATATAATACTCACCACTTTTCCATTCAGAAATTACACCACGAGTATTAAAATAGTACGGCAGGCCAATCATCTGGAGGTGTTTAATTTATTGTTTAAAAATAACCAATGGCTGTTAACATTTATGAGCATTCAATGACGATATTCACTGTAAGGTGCTCGTTTCAATAGCGTTTCATCGATAATAGAATACTCACCACAGAGGCATGGAGTCGGAGAAGATGCCTGGCAGGGTTGTCTCAATAATGTTGCAATTTTATAATTGTCCCTTTGAAGCAACCACTCTCAATAGATGTGATGTCGTTAACTTGAAGCCTAAGGTCACCAAGATCGGGGTACTTATCGTTGAAGTCGGTTTCCCGAATTCTTGTGATATGGTTATCGTTGAGATATAGGTGAGTGACATCTGGTGCGATATCTTCAGGGACGGACGTCAGCCATCTGCTTACAAGATCCACAGATTTCCAGCAAAGTCTTTCCTCAAAGTTTGCCAAGCAGACGAGCAGCCAAAGCAGGCGACCAATCTCCATGATGGCGACTGAAAGAGCAACGCTGCAACTGTCTGTTTTAAGGTCATCGCTGGTTGCCAAGACACGAGTCTGGCATTCATTGTTTGTTTTTGGGGTTGCTAAGTAACATTGCACAACACATTTCAACAGTTTTTCTTAGTCCCATTGTGTTATCGGTTTGAGAAAAACATGCAATAATTTATGAAACTGCACCCGGAGAAATGGAATTTGCAAAAATTCCGAAGAAGATTGACGATAAAGGAGGCATTGATTGGTCATGAGATATTCCCGAGCAGAGATCGATGCTGAATGCTGAATTAATTAGAATTGAAAGAATATTTATAAAAGCGTCTCTTTTGAAATAAAGGATTGCTGAATGATGCAAATATCTAAAGAACGATAGTCTTTCAGATTGAGCAACATCCATTTGAGTTTATTGACTGTTGCGACAAACACTTCAATAATGCATTAGGCCTATAACTTTTTCAGAAGCTGTTGTTTTGGGATTTCTCTGTATGCGATCAATGATAAAAATCACCAAGTGGAGATTTAGTGGGATCTCAGTGATCTTCTGCAAGCTCTTCAGTGCAAAGCCTAGATGCAGTAGTAAATGGCAAAATTTAAAAGAGAACAAAGTAATCCGCTATACGATCCAACAACACCGCCAGTTGTCAGTAAATCTGAGTTAGAAGAACTGAGCCAAGGGAATGTCATCATTTTCAGTGCTCAGTGGGTAGGTTGAATGGTTTTAAACCGATAATTGCATTTGCATTGTTATAATTTCAGTTTGTTATATGTCTTGCATTACATAATCATGCTAGTTTTGAATTCGTCAAACTTCTCCAATTTGCAGAGATTCTCAGGAGCAGCTACCTTTGCCTCTTTTTATATTGATCACGTGACTATAATTATTGTGTTCCCTCGCAATGTTGATTTACTCCAATTATTCACTTCTTTCTTTATCGTCACGATTGCAGGAATCAATCCACACCGTGTAGTTACTTTTTTGGAATATAGGGTACATTTTAGCAAATTTTAAGAGTTTTGTTTCTAGGATGGAGTATGTATACTACTTTTGGCTCACTCTGTATTTTGCCTTTCTTCGCGATTTCTTCAATATACACCGACATAATTTTTGAACAGAACTACCCGCATCTACCATGTGCTATCTTTCAGGCAGCATCCTAATTTGGAGGTGAGGTACTTTGGGTAATTTTTAATTCCCCAACCATTATCTCACAGTCTTCCTTTTTTTTCTACACACAGAATGACAATCCATATGATTTGGGTCTTTTTGGGCAGTTGTGACTCGATCGTCGTGTTGTGCCCAAACAGAACATGGTGTCATAAGTGGGATCATTGCGACTGCTGCCAACACCACAATTGGATATGGCAGGGATCAACACCTGCTAAGACTTGGAAACGATTCAAGTAACGCTTTGCACTCTTCCTCATCAGCGAAGAAAAGGACGCAAAGATTGCTCTTCTTTTACGATATGCTTGTGAGGAAGCTATTGATTTGTACCACACTATATACAGTATATCAACTCAAGTTCTTTGCGCTCGACGAAAGAAACTGACAACCTATTTTAGGCCAAGCGGCATGTGAATTACTTGGTCTGCTTAAATGGGTGCAGGGGGTACAGAATAGCACAGTGGGTTAAACCGCTGTCTGCAATCCTATGCAGACCGTGGAAGTCGAGGTCCAGGGTTCGAGACCCGATCAGGCCACGGGCGTTATGATTGAGAATTATAATTGTAATCCGTTATAATTGTAATTCTTCGGTGACTGTGCAGTGCTGCCTAACTGCGTAACAAGGCCGAGCGCTGTGTACTACTGTCTATGGTGGTATGCAGGATAAAGAACTCTTGGGATTTATCGATAAGAGTAGGGGGAAACCCCGGTCCCGGGCCTTCTGTTCTGGCGCCCGTATCACCCGAATGGGTTGGGTGGAGCCATAAAACCCCATCACTCATCTTTAAAGGGGTGCATTCGGTGCAAAAAAGGAGCGGAATGGATTTTTGAAGAATACAAGGAGCTGTTCCAGGAACTTGGCTGATTGCCAGGAAAACATTCAATTGACACTGATGAAAGTGTCTCACCAACAGCAACCGCCTGTTTGCAAAGTACCATTTGTACTTCGTGAAACACTGCTGCTGGAATTACAGCGGATGGAGAAACTTTGCATCATCATCAAAGTCGACGAACCAACTCCGTGGGTGAGCGCTGTTGTGATTGTGAAGAAGAAATCAGACAAACTTAGAGTATGCATTGACCATCGACCACTAAACAAAGCGATTCGGCGACAGCACTTTTAGATGCCAACAAGAGAATCCTTTAGCTCGCGAGAAGGAAATATTTCTCCAAGTTAGACGCCGCCCAGGAATTTTGGCAACACGAACTTGACGATCTAAGCAGCAAGATCTGCACATTCATCGCCTTCTTCGGCCGGCATCGTTATAAACGATTACCATTTGGAATTTCGTCCGCCCCAGAGGTATACCACAAAACTGTAAACCATATTTTCGAAGAACTTGATAGAGTCAGTACATTTGCAGACGACATTATTGTATGGGGCAAAATGCGGGAACAACATGAAAGAAATTTAAGAGCAGCACTCGACCAAATCAAAGCGAATAATTTGAGGCTCAACAGAGATAAATGCGAGTTGCTGTGCAAAGAACTTACCTTCATGGGCGATTGTGTAAGCGCCAATGGAGTAAAGGTAGACCCCGAGAAATTAAAAGTATTTAAGACATGAAGGAGACAGAGAACAAGAAAGAACTCCAGGGGTTTCTTGGGATGACCAATTATTTAATGAAATGGATTTCGAATTGCGCGTCGAAGACAGCACCTTTGCAAGAACTACTAGTTCAGAAGAACGAATGGTCTTGGGAAGATCAACAGCAAACAGCATTCGACACGCTGAAAAGAGACTTGACATCAGCAAGGTCCTGCAGTACTTCGACCCTAATCGACAAGTAAGAGTCGGATGCCAGCAGCTTTGGACTGGGCTTTGTTCTGCTGCAGGGCTCCAAACCTGTTGCATATGGATCGCGCTCATTGACAGATGCTGAGAAGAACTGGGCTCAAATCGAGAAAGAGCTCTTAGCCGTGACCGTTGCGTGTGAACACTTCCACCAGAAACATACCACCAACCGCTATTGGGTATTCTTAGGAAACCATTGAATGACTGCACTCTCCGCATTCAACGCCTTCGCCTTCGGCTCCAAAAGTGCAACTTTGAGTTGACTTACACTCCAAGCAAGTTCATGTATTTTGCAGATACCTTGTCTCATTGCACTACCAGCGATGTATTTGCAAATCAGTCGAAGAGGATGTTAAAATTCACGTGACTTTGATCCAGGATTGCGTACCGTTGTCAGAGGATGGCCTGAACGAACTGCAAGAAGCAAGTTGCAGATGAGTAGCAGATGAGTAGCAGTCCTCTTTTATTGGTTTGTGATTGATTTTTTGTCGATCAGGAAACACCCCACGACGACTTTAACATATGCTCTGAATTTTGTGGGGTGCGACATCTGAGATACATACAGACCATAAATCCTCAAAATCTTTGTTCAGTGCAGAAATAAAGAACACCAAACTTCAACCCTGGTCAAAATATCAGTCAATATATATATAATATATATATGATGCATACTAAATAGTTGCATATTTTGTGATTTTGATTTCCATTCGATGTTCGTTTGGGTTGCTTGAGCAATAAGCACATATAGATCGCTACGCGTTCAAAGTATTATCAAGAAATGCATGGAAGATTTGATATGTTAATAAATCACGGATTGTGCCTTACCAAACTTCACATGGTGCAACAAACGCTTACAATTGAGCACCTCTTGCTCAAATATGAAATGAACATCATTGGATGCATTGGACAAACCACTTCATGTAATTGAATGATCAAGGGTAAAAGCTCATTCTTCCAACACGTCAGACAGGAATGAAAACAATCCACATCACATGTACTTTTAATTGAATTCTGAATACTCAACAACACTAATTATTGGCAATGTTGTTTATAAGTATAACAGGATTGTGGGACACGTTTTACGGGACCATTAGACCTACTTTTGATCCACTGATTTCAATAAAACTTAGCACATACATGCTAATCAACATGAACATGTATCTGACAATTAATATATTGTGTAATTCACTTAATGTTTTCTTCTTTTTATTAATGTTTAATTACCTGAAGGAACATAAATTTAGGCTAGTACTAGTGTTTTCTGGCTTTATTTTATCATTTTATAATAATTTCCTCGAAATGTTAGAAACAGATTTATTTTACATTGCTTTGTTGCGTACATATGCAAGCCAAATTTCACTTTTCTGTATTCACGCCTTCTGAGTTAGGCCGATAACTTTTCGAACAACCCTCGTACATACGGTTATAAACGTATACCACATGAATAATCAAATATGCATGGACAGGCAGCTCAATACATCATATCGAGCAAACTTTCATAGAAAAAAAGGGCGGTTTATAAATGAACTCAAGAACCAAGCAGTGCTGAGCAAAGATTACATTTTGCTCAAACAAAAATTAAAAGAATTAAATGATCACCCAAAACGTCTTGAACCAATATCAAGATGCACGATCACTCAGACCAAGATCAGAAGTTCACCGTTGACCAATGAAGATGACATTCCAGAGAGAATCAACCGATTGTGCAGCTCATAATTTTTATAATTAATCGCACTCTTAGAAATATCAAAGAATGGTTCTTGAAGAAACCCATGCATCACTAAAACGCTATGAACATATTCGTCTAAGTCATTGTGGTAAATGCAAAGACGATTGATATTGGCGATCGTCGTTCCACGGATATTCATAAATAATCAACCATTTAAAAAAATCAAATAAGGGGTCGTTCATGAAACAGATAATCGCCGAATGACACATGAAATAATTTGAATCATCTCGGAACTCGATTTGTCAAGACTGCCATTACCTGTCAATATACCCCATGACTAGATAATCCTCCCTTTATCTTCAAATTTCTTATGGAATTTTCACAATCAGATAGCCGTTCTCATGCAGCAATGAGACTGAGCAGCAATGAGGGGGGGAAGTCGTGGAATAATATACAATATTGAGAATCATGGTTGCTGGAGCCCTGAGAACTCGTGCAAATAATTGTCACCTGGCAACCTCAAAACAAACAATGAATGCCAGACTCGTGTCTTGGCAACCAGCGATGACCTTAAAACAGACAGTTGCAGCGTTGCTCTTTCAGTCGCCATCATGGAGATTCGTCGCCTGCTTTGGCTGCTCGTCTGCTTGGCGAACTTCGAGGAAAGGCTTTGTGCGAAGTATGTGGATCTTTCAAACAGAGGACTGACATCCGTCCCTGAAGATATCGCACCGGATGTCACTCACCTATATCTCAACGATAACGATATCACAAGAATTCGGGAAACCGACTTCAACGATAAGTACCTCAATCTTGCTGACCTTAGGCTTCAAGTTAACGACATCATATCCATTAAGAGTGGTTGCTTCAAAGGGACAATTATAAAATTGCTTAATCTAAACTCGAATAAACTGACGTCCATTCCCGATTTACACGAAGTGAGCAACACACTGACCGGCCTTAATCTGATCTCAAACGAAATTACAACAATAACATTTGATGAACTCAGTTATTTGACCAAACTGACGTTCTTATATCTATCCAACAACCACCTCACAACATTACCGGACATCGCCCAGTTCATGCCATCATTGAATAAGTTACGGCTGAAGGAGAATCCACTGGACTGTTGCTGCAGCAACGTTTGGCTGAAGCAAATACGCACAGGTTTGGATCTTCAATTGAGTGATTTCCCCTGCAAACATCCATTTGGATGGAATTCCACGACATGGGATGACATCACCGAGGACATGATCCTGAGACAACCCTGCCAGGCATCCTCTCCGACTCCACGCCTCTGTGGTGAGTATTCTATTTTCATCAAAACAACGAGTAGAGTTTACGATAATGATCATTGACAACAAAGATAAGGTGATTGGCTGAAAGTGATGATGCATAATGAATCAAATTCAATTGAAATCACGTTTATTCTGATTGACATCATATTGCAGATCGAGTGATTCGTGAAAACTAGCATAGTTTGTAGGTCGTGATGTTGAAATAGACAAATGACATAGGGAAATACTAGAAGTTGTACTTGAAACTGAAATCAAACGATGTAAATGTTGACAACCACAATGGCTATCAGTAAATCCATATCAATAAAAGTTCATTAGCTAATCAAGGAACGTTATTTCATCAGCGTGTCACTTTTGTGGGTTTGAACTTATTATTTTGTTCATTCTCATTTGTCACGTGACTTGCACAACATTTGCTTCTATTCCAATTCGTGAAACTTTTCCAATTTGCACAGATTCCTAGGAGCAGCTACCTTTGCCTCTTCCTAAAATGATCACGTGACCTTGAGATGTTGATTTTTACTCCAATTATTCACTTTCTTCTTTATCATCATGTTAAAGGACTCAATTCTGCGATAGACTATAGCAATTATAGAATGAATTTTAGATTACACCTTATCTCTGCAATTATCACCGGCAAACACCTTCTTCATCAACCAAGTGCTGTCTTTCTGATGTTCTGAGTGGGAGGTGAGGTACTTTGAAATCTACATTCATGCATTAATGCATTATGCCGAAGATTCTGGTTGGAGTTTATTCACTTTGTTTGCAATATACCAAATATTTTCCCCAAACATTCGTGTAACAGGCAAAATGCATAATCAATTACTTCAGCATAAACGCTTCATTGAAGATTGACTGATTCAAGGAAAATCATGAGATGAATTTTAAAATTTATATGATGAAAAATCATCATATGAATTTTATTAAAGCCAAATAACGGGAAGGAATTACATGCATATGTATCTGGTTGCGCTCATATATCTATAGCTTTTCGTGGGATGCATTCATATGTTCCGCGAAAATGCGCCGAGAAATTCAAAATCGAAATCGTAATTCTCGAGAAAATCTGAGGGATGAGTGTGCCGCCATTACAACTTCTGGCTGGCGGGCGGGAAGCCTGTCAACCAATCAGTGACTGGAATACATTCCGCATCACGTGACCTCGTGACGTCACGAGTCCGGCGTTTACATCCAATAAAAAGTGACATAACAAATCAGATCTAAGCATGCCCTCGGACGCTTCCTGCCTAATGTCAACAAATGTCTGCTGATAAGAGATTGAAAATTTAAATTCAAGATACAGAGACAAAGGACCATTTCGCGCGTTAACGACTCAGTTCAAAGCAGCCATTGCGACTTTTGTCTTCATTTCCGTTTCTGAGTTTGGTAAGAAACAACGTCTTCCATTACGATTCTTCCGCTCAACCAGTGGCAGTGACCAGCCCAGTGTGAGTGTCAAGTGTGAGTGTCTGACTGACTCTCTGAGTGTGATTGTCAACTTCAACTCGAACTTCGCAGTTTCTAGTTTTCATCCGAGTGACTGTGTG